>CM077288.1:330000-355000 GCA_039654925.1 Anguilla pacifica
GAATGAAAAGATCAGAACTCTTGATAATGTTTCCCTTTTAACTTCACACTTTAAAGGAAAAGATTTTGAGCAGTGGCCAGCTTCTCGCTGTCGGCTGTTTCACTATCATATTGTGGACGCTATCGAGAGGACAGATCTTCATCCTCATTGGTCAGATCCTGAAATTCCAGCAGGAAAGCACCAATGCCGGGGCTGCAGTGCTAAAGATATAAAGGGTTCATACTGTGTGGTATAGCCTGTCCAGTATCACATCCAAATGTGAGTTAACCACTTAGCACTGCACTAATGTGCTCTGTTTCTGTATCTGCCACACACATTTTCTCTCAAATCAGATGAAGGTTCTTCTGAATGAATGCTCCTGGGATTGGAACGGTGTCAGTCTAGCTTGTAGTACCCTAACGCAAGTTCCCAGACTCCTGTGTACCCCAGTGTCTGAGGGGCTTGCATTGGCCCCCCCCCCCCCCCCCCCCCAGTTTTAGGGACCAGATGTCCACAGTTTTGGTGCCTAATGCTCAGTTTCATCAGCAGGGCTTAACGTTGGCATCAGCTCTGTCTCTGAGTGTCCATGGCAACAGGCCTGAGTGACAGTAGAGCTGCATGTCATGGTGAAGCACGGTTTGGCTGCAGAGATAACGCTGGCTAACCCCACTGATCCTGGGGTCCCGGGTTACAGTCTGGGGGGTCCTGTAGGCGGGAAAAACAGTCACTTCATCTGTGAGCGAAACGCCAGCCATGGGGCAGAAGAGCTCGCTCTCAAACGGGGTCTGTTTTCATGAGACCATCCGTAATTTGCAGAGGGGAACCCCCCACAGCCCCTCAAGGCGTGGAACCCCAGCCTTACATGGGGTGTTACTATGGGTAACTAGGGGTTCCCCAGTCACACGTTCATCAGAATCCTGTAAGTCGTGGTCCCTGTAAAAAAATAAATAAACAATAATAATAATTTTAAAAAATAGAATTGACTTCAATCAGCAGCTCACTGATGCACTTGTTTCGTTCGGGGTGATCTTTCACACACACAATCTAAACTGATGTCTGAAATGCATTCTGTGGGAGAACGACACACAGAATCTAAACTGATGTCTGAAATGCATTCTGTGGGAGAACGACACACAGAATCTAAACTGATGTCTGAAATGCACGTGTGGGAGAACGACACACAGAATCTAAACTGATGTCTGAAATGCACGCGCGGGAGAACGACACACAGAACAGCATCTGGTCTCCCGTTTCCTCACGTGTCCGACTTTCTCTGCACACATTTACTGAGGTGTTGAGTTTCCTCGTTGTGAAAAGATGTCTGAAGCATAATGAATAAAACAAATGGTGTGATGTTCATTCCTGTGACAGACCGCTCTGCAGATAGTACAATAAACATTTGTTTTCATGAACTGAATCAGATGTTTTTCATTCAGAAATATACATGTATAGCAAAATCCTCTTGTCTCCTTTCTAAATATCACATGAGTGTATGTGTGTATGTGAACGAAAATAGCACTGAATACATTAATAATCTAGTGGGTTGTCTGGCCTGAAAATAGAAAACCACATTTGTTTCCATTGTTACCTTCTAGAAAGGCAAAACTTTGTATGACGTCTTAGGAGTACCATGGTGGTTGAACGTGACACTTCCCAGTTGTCTTTAGGCAGCAACAAAACAAATGTGCATACTTTTTTATTATTCAGTCATTTCGATGTACTTTAAAACGTATTTTTCTAAGCCTAAATTTCCCACTATAAAAATTCACCCGAACCGTCTGGGCGTGGTAATGAGAACTGTCAGTTAGCTATGATTGACAGACCGTGCCCCGTTACCATAGCTACCCCCATGATACGCGCTTTTTGGGAGACTGAATTTTCACAAGCTAGCTAGCTTAGTAGTATATCAAGTATCGATAGATAGCTAAGGTAAGGACGTTGACTTATATCCAATTATAATTTTTGCTATCTAGCTAGCCAAGTTAAGATAAAAGCACAACTATAACGTCCTCATAAAAGCAAACTAGCAAGCTAACGTTATCGATAACATTGCCTTATGAAAGCAAACCTCCTAGCTAGCTAACGTTAGCTAGCTAGCTAAATGAATATAACCAGAAATAATCTAAAGGCACTCTAATTTAAGTGAACCTAACGTTAGTCAAATATTTGCATTGTCTTGCCTGTAAGCCAGTGGCGCAAACTATGGACGGTGTGTCCTGTCAGATTTCTTTACGAGGCGTGGAAATGGGAGTGGTTACTATATTCGTGACGTAGAAAAATGACAACTTTCTCAACCGGTTGAAAATAGGACGATGAATTTAAAACGCATATTTCTCCAAAAATACAGAACGGACATATTTAATACTTTGCTCATTGTGTTTCTTCGATGCCTCTTGTGCAAATAGCACATAAAACCGAGAAAGTGTGAAAATCACCATGGTACTCCTTTAAAGGTCTGAAACAGTCCGACTGAGACATTCAGACTGAGGCAGTCAGACTGAGACAGGCAGACTGAGGCCTACTCAGAACAACAGTGAGTGTTGCTCTTTGCTGTAAGACTGAGGGGATATTTTCTCTTCCCAGAGTTTTTCGCCCCCAGTTTGGAATTTCCCGTCTCAACTTCAAGGTCTGTGGCGTTTACCCCGACCACTCTAGCTCCCCTTCAGGGCTCACTTTGTTTTATGTTTTATGCCGAATGAAGTGGGGATATATATATATATATATATATATATATATATATATATATATATACACACACATACACACACACAGAGCATCTATACCTTAGGATTCTGATTCCTGATAAATATATCAGTGTGCCTTTATGATATTTCTTTATGGTTTGTGAATGCGTTCAGTGTATTCACTCATTAAATCAATGCAACATCCAGAACGGCACGTCCGGAATTAATTCGGTAAAACGTAGAGCACGTGGACAAGTGCAGCCTTTTAAAGCGCTTTGCATAAAAACACACACATACTGTAACTCATCCCATTAGCAAAGCCTAAAGTGATTAACTGGATCGGGTCCCAGTTCCTTAGAGCCAAGGCGAGTTTAGTAAATGGAAATTGCAACTTGGCTGCTCCACGGAAGCGCGCGGACTTAACCCATAGCTTGCGGCACTTGGAGCACTTTCGTAAAATGAATAAATCATGATACCAGACGCAGAGAAGTTGGACTGTCAGCGCTTAGCGTTGCATGTCGGGACAGTGAACGTTTCAGCTTTTATCAGTGGCTGACTAACCATATTTATTTTAAAACACTATTAAACCGCGCGAAAGCATAGCATAAAGAAGATAGGAACCAATTATAAATGTATTCTTGATTAATGCCGTTATTTTATAAGTAATCTAGCCTATATCATGAATCCAGCTCAAAAAAGTAATATGCAGCGAGTCAGAAAGCGATAATAATGCAATCAATCATGATATGAGTAGGAAAATTATTATTATAGGCCGTCCTATAATCAGCCATAAGTAGGATACATGAAATAATAGACTCTGCCATAACCTGAAACACTGAATTACTGTTTATCATTATCATTATTATTATTGTTCTATTATCACTATTATTATTATTACTACTACTACCACTTCTACTACTACTACTAATAGCCTCTAACACAATCAACATTGCAACACTACATTATTACAGAAGCTACACGAACTATACTGGTTCACAGAAGACCGTAAAAATGTACATTAATATCAAGTTGAAAACTATTAAATCATACATGTGTGCCTTAAAATGAAAGTACAAAATACTGGCCGGAATACATAGCTATGGGTTGAATCAGAAGGAAGCTGAATCAGCTGCAGCTTCATTATACATTTTGTTAATCGCTGCTGAAATCAGACCCCGTGAATCGGTGACAGGGGGCCCGGGGCTGCAGAGCGGAGTGACGGCGAGGCTTTAGTGGGCGGGGCCACAGCGACGCTGTTGCTGAGGCTTCAAGATGGCGGAAGCCCTGACAAGCCAAGAGCAGCTGGTAAGGACTGAGTAACGGTGTTATTTATTTCCCCTCAATTCAGATAACTGTTCCTGTTCGTCAGTCGTCCAACCGTTACTTGTCGTTCATAGCTAGAGTGGTATTTTCAGTTTGGCTGAATTGATATTGATAGAATACGTGCTTTTGGTAGCACAAGCTGACCACTCATTTAACTGAGAAAAGGGCGATAAATAACAGATGTAAGAGTGATCTGGAGGCCTGGGTTGCAATTCCAGCTTTTCAGGAATTGCCATGGCAGCCTGCTCCATGCCTTCGCTTGCAACAAGTATTGTGCTAGCCCGCTAACTGTAGCGGCATTGCCCGCCACCTAATTCTTGGAGACCGCTGGTTAGCTGACATTTGCCAGCTATCTACTTGGCGCTAACGCTATATCGCTAACTAATGTTGGATATTCTGTGAGACACTCAATGTCGCTGTAAAACCAGCTAACTTGGTTAACGTTACCTGTGTGGCAGGAGCCAAGCTTGAAATAATAACGTTAAAGTGTTGGCTACGTAGCTATAACTTATTTTCGCTGCCAAGCTGGTCAGCTCCATTAAAAAATCTCACCTTCTAAGGTTACGCTGATAAATGGTGCATTGAACATATTTTGTTATGTGCATTAAACTATTATTAAAGGGGGCGGAATTTTTAATGTCAACCTATGGTAGCTTGGTAGAAAAATGTTAGCTAGAAAGATGTGGGCAATATGCATGGAAAGTTTTAGACTAGCTGACTTTTACTAATATGCATCGATTAACTATTTCTTCGATATTTATCAAAAAATACATATCGGATATGGACACAAGACTCTTAGCATTTCAACTTTTTGTTTATGTATTGCTGGTTAGCTACGTTTCCTAAATTAGACAGATTTACGGGGTCTTTGTTGACATCCAAATTATTTGGCTGTTCTGGAGCCATACGCCTTTATCATGTCCTGTCCTATGGACATTATATTCATCGTGTATGGGCTACTGATCACTCAGAAGTCGAGGTCTCCGATGAAAATAAAAAAAAATGTGAAGAAATATTCTGATGTCTCCCTCATTGTCATAGCTAGCTGCCGTTAATTAAAAGCTTTTTGAATGGCCGAAGTTTTTAAGGTAAATTATTGTATCTGTCGGTGGGAAATACAGCTTTGCATCTTGTCATTTCCTAAACATATCTACCACGTCATAAAAAAATGATTGCCTAAGCTTGATCGTTTCGATTCTGATTGCAGTTCAACAGCTGGGTCCGTATAACTACGTACGGTAGCCTATAGTAATGGAGATTAACCCTAAACCTGGAATTTACTCTAAGGAAGGTTTGCCATCAGCCTACGTCATAAACCCCCTTGCCCCAACAAGAGCGAACGCTATACCAGAAGGCTATATTATCCGTAATGGGCAATATTTATAGCAGTTGAATTTACATGAAAAGTGCATTGGCCTGGGTTGATAATTTGGGACAAAGACATTTCAGTGTGCGCTGTGGCTGCTGCTATTAGATGCTATCAGAATGAGCTGCTGGGTGGAGGTGCTGGGCACTGTGCACTTTAGAGATCGATTAACTCTGGGCTGCAGTCAGTCTGTAAGTGGGTGACCTGATAATCACTTATTCCCTGGATCAGCTGGGCTGCTACACTGGATTAAACTGGTGTGTTTAACCTAATTTATACGGTGAACTTTCTCTTACTGTGAACTGACCTTCGAGTTCTACGGATGTTTCTCAGACAGATGGCAGACGTATTTTTCTCTGGTTTTTGTTTTTAACAAGCTTTCGTTTATCATTGAGCATGACAGCAGTGCTTTGGCCTTTCTTGGGAGTAATATTTTCTCTCTTGTATGATCAATTAATTTCCTAATCGCTGCTGGAGGCTATCGCTAGTCCGTGGTGATTTAATGGCGTCAGTTTTCATCAAAAGCGTAATATTTTGAAATTCGATTTGTTGTCCATGGAGAATGTAATGACTTTAGTGGCATTTCGAGTCCTGAATCATGGCCTCATAGTCATCATGGAAAACAATAACCCGTCTATATAATAGCAATTTGAAATTCCATATGAATCACTGCGAGGCATCCTGTGCTATTTGTGCTAAACCAAGCCCTGGCTCCACTGGGTATTTTATAGTTCCTGTAAACCTCACATCTTTAGTCTGAGAGTACGTGCACACACTGAGCACTGGGCTTTCTGCTGTCTGTCTGCACTCCTGAAAGCCTGAGAGACATCTGTGTGTGTGTGTGCGTGCTGGGTCAGGCTGTGGAGGAGTTGGGTTAATCCTACCTGTGTGTGTGTGTGCACTGGGTCAGACTGGGGAGCAGTTGGGTTAATCCTGCCTGCGTGTGTGTGTGCTGGGTCAGGCTGTGGAGGAGTTGGGTTAATCTTACCTGTATGTGTGTGTCCTGGGTCAGGCTGTGGAGGAGTTGGGTTAATCTTACCTGTATGTGTGTGTCCTGGGTCAGGCTGTGGAGGAGTTTCTGGCGGAGCTGAGGGCTCTGGAGGAGCCCGGGGTGGTGCTGGTGTCCCAGAGCACTGCCGTAAAGTTCCTCATCGCTCGCAAGTTTGACGTGGCCAGAGCCATCGACCTCTTCCAGGCGTACAAGGTCAGTGCCGACCCGCTCGCTTTGTGCCACTGCATGCTGGGTCCGTCTCGTACATCACTGGAGCATTCTCTTACGGGCCCAATCAGGCTTGAGTGCTCCTGTCAGAACAAGAAGCTGTTTCTGCTGCCCTTCAAAACGAGTAGCCAAACGTTCCACATATAAAATACATAAAGGCCCCACTAACCCGCTCTCCATTGGCTCTCCTGCAGAACACCAGGATAAAAGAGGGAATTTTCAACATCGACCCGGACGAGGAGCCCCTGCGGACGGAGCTGCTCAGTGGGAAGTTCACGGTGCTGGTGAGTGGAGCGCTCTGTGGCCGTAGTGTTCAGGTGGAGCTCAGTGCTCTGTGGCCGTGGTGTTCAGGTAGAGCGCAGTGCTCTGTGGCCGTAGTGTTCAGGTGGAGCTCAGTGCTCAGTGGCTGTAGTGTTCAGGTGGAGCTCAGTGCTCAGTGGCTGTAGTGTTCAGGTAGAGCGCAGTGCTCTGTGGCCGTGGTGTTCAGGTGGAGCTCAGTGCTCAGTGGCCGTGGTGTTCAGGTGGAGCGCAGTGCTCTGTGGCCGTAGTGTTCAGGTGGAGCTCAGTGCTCAGTGGCTGTAGTGTTCAGGTGGAGCTCAGTGCTCAGTGGCTGTAGTGTTCAGGTGGAGCTCAGTGCTCAGTGGCTGTAGTGTTCAGGTGGAGCTCAGTGCTCTGTGGCCGTGGTGTTCAGGTAGAGCGCAGTGCTCTGTGGCCGTGGTGTTCAGGTGGAGCTCAGTGCTCAGTGGCCGTGGTGTTCAGGTGGAGCTCAGTGCTCAGTGGCTGTAGTGTTCAGGTGGAGCTCAGTGCTCAGTGGCTGTAGTGTTCAGGTGGAGCTCAGTGCTCTGTGGCCGTGGTGTTCAGGTAGAGCGCAGTGCTCTGTGGCCGTGGTGTTCAGGTGGAGCTCAGTGCTCAGTGGCTGTAGTGTTCAGGTGGAGCTCAGTGCTCAGTGGCTGTAGTGTTCAGGTGGAGCTCAGTGCTCAGTGGCTGTAGTGTTCAGGTGGGGCTCAGTGCTCTGTGGCCGTGGTGTTCAGGTGGAGCTCAGTGCTCTGTGGCCGTGGTGTTCAGGTGGAGCTCAGTGCTCTGTGGCCGTGGTGTTCAGGTAGAGCTCATGCGTGTGCTGCTCTTGGCGTGTGCTGCTCTTGGCTTGTGCTGTTCTTGGCGTGTGCTGCTCTTGGCCTGTGCTGCTCATGCGTGTTCTCGGTGTTCCTACACACAGCCTGGTCGTGACTCCAGTGGTGCAGCTCTGGCCCTGTTCACCGCTCGACTGCATCGGCCTGACGTCACTACCCACAAGGCCGTGCTGCAGGCCATCATATACCAGCTAGACAAAGCCATTGAAAGGTATGGGGGGGACCGGGCTGCTGGGTTTCTGAGCTCAAGCGCGGGCCTGGAGTTTCACACCTCTCTGAGAGAGAGATCAACCACACGCTACACGCTAACGCTTCAGCGCGGGCCTGTTTCACGCTGGTGTTGGGCCTCTCTCCCCCACAGCCTGCAGACCCAGAGGGATGGCCTGATCTTCATCTACGACATGACCAGCTCCACGTACGGCAACTTCGACTACGAGCTGTGTGTGAAGATCCTCAACCTGCTCAAAGTAACCAGGCTTCGCTTCCGCATTGACCAGCTGTGCACACGTTAGGGTTGGGCCTGTGGGTTAGGGGTTAGGGGTTAGGGTTTAGGGCTAGCAGCAAAGCGCCCCCAGTCACCCTCTGCACTGCTGAGCTGGGGTTCCTGGGTAATGATGAGTAAAGGAGACTCTTGGCGGTCCGGCGCTGACCCCCCCCCCCCCCCCGTCTTCCCCCCCAGGGCGCGTTTCCCGCGCGTCTGAAGTGCGTCTTCATCGTGTCATCGCCGCTGTGGTTCCGCGCCCCCTTCGCCGTCCTGCGGCTCTTCGTGCGCGAGAAGCTGAGAGAGAGGGTGAGTTCCACACCGCCATCCCTCGAGCGTCACTCCCCACAGACCATGGCCCTGCCGCTAACGACCGTGTGTGTGTATTTACCTGCGTGTGTGTGTGTGTGTGTATTTACCTGCGTGTGTACGTGTGTGTGTATTTACCTGCTTGTATGTATACGTGTGTATTTACCTGCGTGCGTGTACGTGTGTGTGTATACGTGTGTATTTACGTGTGTGTGTACGTGTGTGTGTATACGTGTGTGTGTACAGGTGTGCACGGTGAAGGCCCCAGAGCTGGCCGGTCACATCCCCATGCAGTCTCTGCCAGAGCACCTGGGGGGGTGCTCCCAGTACAGCCACATCGCCTGGATCCAGAGCTGCGTCAACGCCCACCGCCACCCGCAGGGGGGGGGCGACTGCGTGGGGGCGCTGCTCAGCTCCTACTGCCTGGACCCCCCCACGGGCGACGGCCTCAACTCCAACTGCGCTGACAACGACAACAATGCGAACCTGCACAACCACCTGCAGCAGCAGGGCAGGACTAGCACCCCCCCGCACCACACCCACTGGAACGGCTCCGCCCTGCCAGGGGGCGGGGCCCGGGGCACGGGCGTGGCCGACGCTGGTGACGAGAGCGACGGCGGGGACTGTGGGGGCAGCCCCAACGCCAACGGGGATGGGTGGTGTCGCCAGGCTCCGCCTCCCCAGTCAGACACTCCCCCGGACACGCCCCTACACCTGACACACAGCGGAGGGGTTTTGGAAGGGGGGGGGGACCCGATGTCAGGGGGGAGGGACCAGGACCAGGATGAGGACGAGGGGGAAGGGGAGGAAGAGGACGAGGAGGAAGGGGAGGAGGAGGAAGGGGAGCCGGGGGTGCCGCCGCTGCCCCAGAAGTCTTCGCGGCCGGTGGGGTCACATGACCCCACCCCCACCTCCCTGTCGGTGCACATGCCGGAGCGGGACGGGATGGGGGTGAAGGAGCTGGTGGCGTACGTGAAGAGGAAGGGCAAGCGGGGCATCTACCAGGAGTACGAGGAGATCCGCAAGGAGCCGCCTTCCGGAACCTTCCACTGCTCCAAGTAAGGCCCACGCCTGGGGAGGGGGCGGGGGACGGGACATTACTTAAATTCTGCTGAATTAGGGTGTTTAGCTTCATTCTTTACGTTTACATTGCAGCTTTAGCAGTTTGCTGTTATGGGTAATGATGTTAGTTTCAGAAATCCTTGCTCCGCTGTCCATGTTATTTCCACAGGTGTTGTGACTTTAAAGAGGTGGAGTTTTCATTGTCGGCCTCATGAAGCAAACTTGATCAACACCAATGTTCTTTGACAGTGATTCTAAGCAATGTCCACGTGGGCTCTTGTGTGAAGTGTACCTCTCTTAAAAGGCACATTTGGTGAATAAGTGCTAACGCTGGCAGTCTTGCTGCTGAAAGGGTCTGATTGGAACATTCAGGAAGTGTATGAAGCTGGGGGCATGATGACAGTCTGCGCTGCCCCCCCGCCCCCACCCCCCGGGCGGCTCTCGGTCTCCCGGATACGCAGCTCTCTCTCAGGGGGGATCACAGTCTCTGCGCGGGAAGCACTTAGCGAGAGGGATGGGAAAGCAAGGCCTCATCACTCCAACACTGGAGCTACCGCATGTCATCACTGACTCATCTGTGCTTTTTAAAATAAAATCATTCTGGCCGTTTTTCCTGCATCACAAACAGGGATTACTTTTATACTGGAATCTCCCTCTCCCTCTCTCTCTCTCTCTCTGTCTCTCCCTCTTCCTCTCGGTCTCTCTCTCTCTCTGCAGAAAACCTCACAATCAGATGAAGAACAGGTACAGCGACGTCCTCTGCCTCGACCAATCCCGTGTGAAGCTGAGCCTGCTGGAGGATGATGAGGACGAGGTACGTGTCATTCACCTTCAGGCTCCTCCCCCTCAGCAGTGCTCTGACTTCCATTGGCTGGGTGTCCTCTCCGCGGGGTGAAAAAGCATGAGGTCATGTGACACCGCGTCTTCAGCACCTCTTAGATATGTGTCCTGTGTCAGAGCAGGAGCAGCAGGAGCATCACTAAATGATGCCATTTGGGGTACAGAAGGGGTACAGCAGGAGTTTGTGCTTTTGGTGGCTGCAGCTCCTGGTCATTGCAGGACCAATGCTGGTCTCTGTAGTGCCTCTAGTGGTAAAGTGCAGTAACTGCAGAAGCCTCTGAGGGACCCTGGGCTCGTTCCAGCTGCTCGCCCTCGTCTGACCTGGAAATCGATGGAGGTCCGCCATCTTTAAGGGCATTCCAATCTGTTAAAGGCTCCTGAAGAGGAGCGCTGGCTAAATGCAGCACCTGCTTTTACCACACACAGCCACTAGATGGCAGGAGAGGGCTAAAGAAAACTGCTCATTTGTGCACTTTACTGCGTGTCCTTCACATAGCTAGATTTAACTAACTGTTTAACTGGCACTTTTCCAGTCCACAGATTATATCAATGCAAGTTTTATGGATGGATATAAGAAGAGCCAAGCCTACATCGCCACTCAGGGTGAGCTGATCTTTCTATCTCAGCAGATATTTTTTGTGTGTGGTCTTCTATGTTTCACTGAAAGCAGAAGATTCATTTCAGAAATTCAGCATGACTATGAAAAGCACACCAGTTAATGTTATGTTAGAATAACCTTAAACAGACGCTCAGTGTTTCTGAGTGTGCATTAGCAGTGTGAGCTGGCAGTCAGTGTTTAACAGACAACATGGCCGCCATTACACTGAACATGCTCTGTCCCTGTCTCAGGCCCTTTGCCAAAAACATACGCAGACTTCTGGCGCATGGTGTGGGAACAAATGGTGCTGATCATCGTCATGACGACAAGGTGAGGTACCTCCAGTGCTCTGTTCTTTAGTTAATCACCAGAGCAGATTATTCCTGAATACATTTGTAACATTCAGAACACATTGAATATCAAACCTGTGGCCAAAAGAGGATCTCTTATCGGCCTGTTGGAATGGGTGAAGTGTCAGATACGTACGGGCGAGAGTGATTGACAGGCCGTTGGCTGCAGGGTGGTGGAGAGGGGGCGGGTCAAATGCGGACAATACTGGCCGCTGGACGCAGGCCACGCCCAGGAGCACGGACACTTCCTGGTCCGGAACGTCCGAATCGAGATGTTCCAGGACTTCAGACTGTCACACCTGGAGCTCTGCAACAGTGAGGTGAGCAGGCCGATAACACACATACACTCACCCTCACACACACACACACACACACTCACCCTCACACACACTCACCCTCACACACACACACACTCACCCTCACACACACACTCTCACCCTCACCCACACACACTCACCCTCACCCTCACATACACACTCTCACCCTCACACACACACACTCACACACACTCACCCTCACACACACACACTCTCACCCTCACACACACTCACTCTCACCCTCACACACACTCACTCTCACCCTCACACACACTCACACACTCACTCACACACACTCTCTGTTTTTGTCAGACGGGGGAGTGTCGGGACGTGGCTCACTACCTGTACGTCAGCTGGCCGGATTTTGGCGTTCCCAAGTCCGCCTCGGCCCTGCTGGAGTTCCGGGCGCAGGTCCGGCAGCACCAGGAGACGGCCTTCCGGGCCATCAGCGCCAGCTGGACCGGCTCTCCCGGGGGCCCCCCTGTGGTGGTGCACTGTAGTGCAGGCATCGGAAGAACCGGTATTGACTCCGCCCACGTCCTTGGGCCTGGGGTGACACAGTGCTGTCTGCACTGCTTCTGGATTTACAGTCTTTTATATACAAGCCAGGCAGGACACACACACCCACATATACTCGCTGTCATTCCTCTGTTTATGGCTGTAACACTATCAGACACTAAAGTAATAGTTGGTGGACATTTAAAGTTCTACATGTTGTGAGGAAGTGCAGCTCTGTCCTCACCCCTCCCTGACTGCAGTGTGAGCACAGACTGTCCTGTCTGGGCAGCCAGGTCTGCCCCCACCCACCCACCCGACCTAAGCATCTCTCTCTCTCTCCCTCCCCCTCCCCAGGTACCTTCTGCACTCTGGACATCTGTCTGTCCCGTGTGGAGGACGTGGGGACGGTGGACGTGAGGCAGACAGTGAGGCGCATGCGGGCCCAGCGAGCGTTCAGCATCCAGACCTGGGACCAGTACTACTTCTGCTACACGGCCGTCCTGGAGTACGCCCAGGGCTGCCGCCTGCTCCCGCCCCTGCAGTGGTCCGACTCGGAGCTGGAGACCGACAGCGAGTGACCCGCCCCGCCCCCATCCCGCAGAAACACCGAGGAGGAGGAGGAGGAGCAATGAGTCCACTCCTCCGCCTTTCAGGTTCATCTGAGGACTGACGGCCAGTCAGATTGGGGGGCGTCTTACAAGCTGTAGCATTTTATATTGACTTGCACATGTGGAATGGCAAACTTGAACCTTTGTATCTTAGTTTTTTTGTTTTGTTTTTTCCGCTCAACCACCGACTTAGACCATTTGGTTTGATTTCAAGCAGAACCCATGACATAGAAAAAAGAAAACTTGAACAAATTTCTTTTGGAGAAAATGATAATATATTAGTCTGTTTGGTCTAGGTCCATTTTCTGTTCTTGTAGTTTTGTTGTGTTTTTCAGGTGAGTGTTGTGTGTTTTGTATTTTTGTACAGTATTTCTGTTCATATGTAGACTAACCTTAAAGCCAAAGGTATCACCTTGAATGCGTATCTGGACCTTACATATCCATGTAACGTACATTTATATACTGTCCATAACAGCCTTTGACAAAAAGCCTTGTTTTAATATAATAGACATAACATTAACAAATGTATAAATATATATAGATATATATAGTGGATTATCTTATTCAGACAAATGACAGAGATTAAGATACAAATACTCTATCATAAACCTGTGTGGTCTGACAGGTCTTACATCATCTCAAAACAGTGTCGTCTTTGGTTTCTTGACAAACTCGCATAAATTGGCCTTAAGCTGATTTAGTTTCATTACACTGCCTGTAGTTCTGACCTTTGACCTCTGATCCATACAGTGGTGCATTATGGGGTTTGTTGTGCCTCAGTGTTCATGTGCCTTCAGGCTTGCCAAGTGTGCATAAAGGCCTAATAGCAATCAATCCATTTATTTTTATTTTCATTTGTAATCTCAGGGGTACGTTTTAGTGTGTGCTAGTGTCAAAATGTCTCTTGGTTCACCTCTGGTAATTTTTTTTAAAGCATAGTTTTTTTTATACAACATACAATATTTTATCATATTTTATTTGTGCATTTGTAAAACTTTGACAGTATTGATAATGAATGTTGGTACGATGCTTAAAACAAACAAAAATGTTTTATTAATTTGATAAGCTAAAAAGAAGCTAGAAGAGAGAATCTTTTTCGAGTTGTGCGGAAGTTTGTGTGATGCTGCTTGGCATTGTGGGAGCTGAAGACCAATTTCCTTTTCTTGACGATGAAATGGTGAACCTGTTTTTATTTTTTTTTTTAAACCTGTTGTGAACTCTGCTCATGTTGTGAAGCGGTTACTTGCGGTGAGTGTGGACTCAGAAACAGAGAGAAGACAAAATCAACTCAAAGATAAAAGTGCTGCCACCGGTCTCCATTTTGACCTGCTTGTGTGATGGTGGTGCAGAGCGTGAGCTGCAGAACTGGGCACCAGAGAGCGCCATCCTGTGGCCAAAAGCGTATGAACACTGGCCCCTCCCACTCCCTGAACCCCTCAGCCAATGGCAGTGGCCCGTTTCCTCCCCTCAGACTCTGTCCTCATTAAACAAGTCAGAGAAAGTCGCGAGTCTTTATTTGTGTTTGGGAACTGGAGGAAGGGGGTCCTCACCCTGGATTCTTATTGGACAGACTAGAAGCAGGGAGGATTCTGGATTATGGTAGGTGAGTTGAAAATGGGAATGAAACAGACCTATAAATTTGATTGGGCTCATTTTAGGTTTAAAAAAGCATTTTAAATAACCTCAAAACATTAATGTTGTCAACATTCACAATGTTCACATACAGGCCACATATTTTCTCCCAGTTGCAGACTGTTTGGAAGTGTAGCCTAATTGCCCTTGGGGATAACAGACTAACGGGCTAACAGACCCAGGCTGGGGGAGCCGTTTGGGGCTAACGGGCTAAGAGACCCAGGCTGGGGGAGCCGTTTGGGGCTAACGGGCTAACAGACCCAAGCTGGGGAGCCGTTTGGGGCTAACAGGTTAACAGACCCAGGCTAGGAGAGCCGTTTGGGGCTAATGGGTTAACAGACCCAGGCTGGGGAACCGTTTGGGGCTAACGGGCTGTGAGAGTGAGCTGCGGACACTGTGGAACCATTATGGCGACACTGCCCCCTGGTGGATGATAAATGACCAGAGCTCACCTGGACCCACAGTCTCTTTTCTTAGATAAAGTCTCCACAATCATTTTGGACAGTCACCTTAAAAATGAGAACTACTGGTCTATGCAGAAATCTATAAAAATCTGATTTTTATTTATTCAGCCACATTGGCTTCAGGGAGGAGAGAAAGTGCACACATTAGTCAGACAAATCCTCAAATTTTGCACAATGTTCCAACATCACCCATGAAGCTCAATGTTACCCCTTTCAGTGACTTGTTCTATGTTACTCAGAGTTGTACGTGACTCAGTTTAGTAACGGAGGTTAGCAGCTGATGTCCACGTACAGAAATAATCACATCAATTAAGCAAATACGTGACGTGAACCTACATTACATTACATACTCCTACAACCTGAAACCCAGCCCTCGTCTGTGTGCGTGTGAATGTGTGTGTGTGCGCGCGCGCATGTGTGTGTGTGTGTGTGTGTGCGCGTGTGTGCGCATGTGTGCGTGCACATGTGCGCATGTGTGTGTGTGTGTGTGTGTGTGTGTGTGTGCGCGCATGTGCGCATATGTGTGTGTAAAATAGTGTGGATCCAGCTCTATACCTGTCCAGTAGAGGGCACTGCAGCGGCCAGCACACTGAGGACAGCGCTGTGGGGAAGGAGCAGGGTGACAGTGGGAGGATTACTCTGGATTGGCAGAACTGCACCCCCCCCCCCCCCCCCCCAGTCACACCCACGCCCGCGCTCTGACCAATCCCCTGGTTTGGCAGGACTGCACCCCCCCCCAGTCACGCCCACGCCCGCGCTCTGACCAATCCCCTGGTTTGGCAGGACTGCACCCCCCCCCAGTCACGCCCACGCCCGCGCTCTGACCAATCCCCTGGTTTGGCAGGACTGCACGCCCACGCCCGCGCTCTGACCAATCCCCTGGTTTGGCAGGACTGCACCCCCCCCCAGTCACGCCCACGCCGGCGCTCTGACCAATCCCCTGGTTTGGCAGGACTGCACGCCCGCGCTCTGACCAATCCCCTGGTTTGGCAGGACTGCACGCCCGCGCTCTGACCAATCCCCTGGCGCTACCTGCGGCGCTGCTTGATGCTGAACAGGTTCTCGTCGGCGGGGTGCATGTTCTCCCGCCTGCGGTTGCCAGGTTTGCGGTCCCGGCCCCGAGCCCGGCGGTTCTGGCGGTTCTTGCGGTTCTTCCCGTCCCCGAACAGGCCTGGGGTGTGCCGGACCTTCTGAGGGGGCGTGGGGGCCCCTGGGGGCCTCCTTTTGGGGCCCCGGGGAAAGTCCTCCTCGTAGGCCAGCCGGACCGCGCCACCGTTTTGGACCGGGGCCCAGGCGACCCCCTGCTCACCCCAGCTCCACTGCTCTCCGTGTGTCTCAGCCTTCGTCCTCTTCCTCCTTCTCTTCTGCTGCTGCTGCTGCTGCTGCTGCTGCTGCGGTTTCTGTTGCTGCGGTTTCTGTTGCTGCGGTTTCTGTTTCTGCGGCTTCTGTTTCTGCGGCTTCTGTTGCTTCGGTGTCTGTTGCTTCGGTGTCCGTTTCTGTTGCTGTAGTTTCTGTTTCTGTTGCTGCTTCTTCTTCTTCATCTTCTTCGCTTGGGCAGATGATGCTTCATTTTTTCTCTTTTTCTCCACAACCTTGTCGTTTATTTTCATCTCCTTCCTCGGCGGACCTTCGTCTTGATCGCCACCTGGTGGCCACAAGCTGTGCTGCGGTCCAGTTGGCTGCAGGAGACCCGCATCCTGCAGTTCTGCATAACAAACCGAAAACACGAAAAAATCAGTCATCCACTGGAGGCACACTGCAGTTCCACAATCATCCACTGGAGGCACACTGCAGTTAGACAGTCATCCACTGGAGGCACACTGCAGTTCCACAATCATCCACTGGAGGCACACTGCAGTTAGACAGTCATCCACTGGAGGCACACTGCAGTTAGACAGTCAGTCATCCACTGGAGGCACACTGCAGTTAGACAGTCATTCACTGGAGGCACACTACAGTTAGACAGTCACGTTTGGAAGATTTGTGACAAAGGTAGAAAACTCTCAAACTGCTGATTCTTAAATTCAACTGCAAAAATTTGTTTGAATATGTAGAATTTAAAGGAAATGAATTGGTTGTATCCTGAACACTGAGCACCCACTGAGCATGGGGGCGTACGTACCCTGGGCTTTTCGGCGCGCCCGGTTGTCTCTCTGCCGGACGTCCTGAGGCGTGTCGTAGTACGAAACATAGGGGGCGGAGGGGTACGAGCCGTTAAACATCCTGCGCTGGTCACACTCCTGTCAGGAGAATGACACAAGAATGAATCCCAACTCACTTCCACTCACATCCCACACATAACCAGGAGTCCGACAGCGAGTCCGACACAGCGAGTCCGACACAGCGAGTCAGTCACAGCGAGTCAGACACAGGGAGTCAGTCACAGGGAGTCAGTCACAGCGAGTCAGACACAGCGAGTCCGACAGCGAGTCCGACAGCGAGTCAGTCACAGCGAGTCAGACACAGCGAGTCAGTCACAGCGAGTCAGACACAGCGAGTCCGACAGCGAGTCCGACAGCGAGTCAGTCACAGCGAGTCAGTCACAGCGAGTCCGACAGCGAGTCAGACACAGCGAGTCCGACAGCGAGTCAGACACAGCGAGTCAGACACAGGGAGTCAGTCACAGGGAGTCAGTCACAGCGAGTCCGACAGCGAGTCAGACACAGCGAGTCCGACAGCGAGTCAGACACAGCGAGTCAGTCACAGCGAGTCCGACAGCGAGTCAGTCACAGCGAGTCTGACAGCGAGTCAGACACAGCGAGTCAGACACAGGGAGTCAGTCACAGGGAGTCAGTCACAGCGAGTCCGACAGCGAGTCAGTCACAGCGAGTCAGTCACAGGGAGTCAGTCACAGGGAGTCAGTCACAGGGAGTCAGACACAGGGAGTCAGTCACAGGGAGTCAGTCACAGCGAGTCCGACAGCGAGTCAGTCACAGGGAGTCAGTCACAGGGAGTCAGTCACAGCGAGTCCGACAGCGAGTCAGTCACAGGGAGTCAGACACAGGGAGTCAGACACAGGGAGTCAGTCACAGCGAGTCCGACAGCGAGTCCGACAGCGAGTCAGTCACAGCGAGTCAGTCACAGCGAGTCCGACAGCGAGTCAGACACAGCGAGTCCGACAGCGAGTCAGACACAGCGAGTCAGTCACAGCGAGTCCGACAGCGAGTCAGTCACAGCGAGTCAGTCACAGGGAGTCAGACACAGGGAGTCAGACACAGGGAGTCAGTCACAGGGAGTCAGTCACAGCGAGTCAGTCACAGGGAGTCAGTCACAGCGAGTCCGACAGCGAGTCAGTCACAGGGAGTCAGACACAGGGAGTCAGACACAGGGAGTCAGTCACAGCGAGCCCGACAGCGAGTCAGTCACAGCGAGTCAGTCACAGCGACACAAGGAGTCAGACACAGCGAGTCAGTCACAGGTCAGTCTGTTTCTGTATGTTTATGAACATTTAATAGCAGGTACTATCTAAACAGGTACCTGACCTCTGATTGGCCTGTGAGAGTTCCACAGGATTACTGCCATTTGTGATGCAGCTTATGATTGGTGGCTTAAATAGTCGCCCATTTCCTGCACCAGTGTGCTTTTGCCACACCCATTTACGGACCAGTTTAGGCTTCCCTGAAACAGCGCACTCTCAACGCTGAGAGAACACAGAGAGAACGCTGAGAGAACGCTCTCATGTCACACTCACAAACCCAAAGTGTCCCTTCCGTGAGCAGTTGTAGCAGTAGGCGGGGCTTCTGTGAGCATCGAGCACATCCGGCGTCTGGATTGGACCCTGCTTGGTCTGAAAGACAGGCAGAGGGGAAGGACACGCTCAGTGATTCAGCCTCCTGGACCAGGTCATGTGACATGTGTTGGGTGTTCCAGCACAGGAAGCAGACACCCCACCCCACACAATCCTGAAAAAGGGGCGTCGCATTGTGGGTGGGCAGGGCTAGTACTGTGAGGACAGAACCCCAGAGCCAGGCTCCGCCCACTCTCCCCATGCAGAGCTGGCTTCTAATCGGACAATGCAGCTGACTCTAATGAGCATGTGCAAACATCCTGTGTGCATGGGGGAGGAAGGGGTGGTCCCTGTGGTAAAGGGGTGGGGACTGTTGGGAAGGGGGCAGGCCCCAACCCAACAGTGTGACACACTGGATAAAAACCCCCAAACTCAAGACCACCTCACCCAGGCAACGGAGAGCCATGTCAACTCATCAATATTGGTTTACGACAGAGAAAGAGACGGAATTTTAGATTAAGAGAAATTTAAAAGAAGGAATTCTAACTTGAGATGGTATTCTTCAGTAGTGACTCTTGATATAACGAAATTCAGGAGAAAAATAACAAACAGCTCTGCCCAGAATACAGTGTGAGGCGAAAGCTGCAATCCCCTCCAGTCTATTTGAGGTACACCTTTCAAACGTTTAAACAACAGTGTCTTCAGCTCTGATAAATGTTCCTCTTACCACCACAAGAGGGCGCTCTAACCCAGCACAGCATAGGCACAGTTCGCCTGAAGCCCCAAAGCCAGGACAGCCCTTATCAGTGACCCCACAGGCTCGAAAATACTCTAGAAATGAAAACAGGGCCGTTTTGGTAGCATTTACATATATAAAAAATTGAGGGAGGAACATTAAGTGCTTACTGTATGCCAGCAAATGTGAACTGATCTTGAGAAATAAAATTATAATTCTGCATCAAACCCAAACGCACAACAATGTGCACCCGTCTGTCCGGCAGCTTTCAGTCTCACGGACACAAGGAACGTTCCGTGCACCACACGCAAAGACCGCTATCGCCCATGCTGCTATACCACAGGACCACAGTAGATGGCGCTGTGGTCTCTGAACTCTTATGTAAGTGGTGGGGAGGTTCTTTACATACTGTATAAGCCTTATGCAAACATGATCTTTAAACAAATTAATTCTTTGTATGTACAGCGCAGGTCATTAAACTCCTCCTGCCTCTGGGCTGCTGCAAAACCTCTGACAGGCAATTATAGCACCCGTCCTCCTGCTTTCTGTCTGCGCTCCAAACATAAAGACAGAAACAGGCCAAACACAGACAGAACACAGTCATAATCGCCTGTGAACAAGACAAACACTCAGGAACGGTGTGACACAGGCACATGAATATTAACCCTTTGAAGAGAAGGCTGTCTGGAATGGGTTTTTTTTTTCATAATAATTCTAGAACTCCACTGCTGTCAGTCACCAGTAGTGATTGTGACATCAGCATTAGAATGTTTAGCTAAGAACATTCTAATGACATGATTGTGACCTCACAGCTGAAAGTATTAAGGCACTGTTCTATGAGCCTGTATAACAGACACACACACACACACACACACACACTAACACCAGGCCAGTGGAGAGGACATGTCCCTGTGCTATGCTGAAAGGGAAAGAGAGAGAGAGAGAGAGGGAGAGACAGGCAGAGAGAGGGAGGTTGGGCGCAGGGTCTAGGGCTCCAGGCTTGCTTCCCCACACACACCCTTCAGCGCTCAGTGCTAACGATCTGGCCTCTTCATTAGACAGCAGTGCTAATTAATCTCAGTAGAGCCGCGCGGGCGAGACAGCCGGGCCGTCTGCTGGCAGCACGTTTCACGCTTTATCACGTCTGCTCCCTGACAAACAGACCTGCGCTTTTCTGTGGGGCTGAGGTCTATATCGCGCGCGGGCGGGGGGGGAGGGGAGGAGGGAGGGTGAGAAAGAGAGGGAGGGAAGGAGAGGGGGAGAGGTAGGTAGGGAAGGAGAGGGAGAGAGGGAGGGAGGGAAGGAGAGGGAGAGAGGGAGAGAGGGAGGGAGTGAGGGAGGGAGGGAGGGAGGGAGAGGGGGAGAGGGAGAGAGTGAGAGAGAGAGAGAGGGAGGGACGGAGGGAGAGGGGGAGAGGGAGGTACGCGATGCGCCATGGCCCGGATGCACATCCCGCATGCCCGCCCCGCCCCGCCCCGCCCCGCCCCCACCGCCGGGAACAAACTCTTCACCCATTTCACCAATTAGGATTTGGGTTAGTGTTCGGGCTGGGGCTGGGGCTGGGGCTGGGGCTGGGGCTGGGGTTAGGGTTGGGGTTGGGGTTGGGGTTGGGGTTGGGGTTGGGGTTAGGGTTTGGTGTTAGAGTTAGGGCTAGCCCCTCCTGCCTGCTCCTGCTCACACAGACAGGCACACAGCGTCCTGCAGCAGCGTCAGTGACACGCCCACTGAGCGCGCTCAAACTACACGCCCACTGAGCGCGCTCAAACTACACGCCCACTGAGCGCGCTCAAAATACACGCCCACTGAGCGCGCTCAAACTACACGCCCACTGAGCGCGCTCAAACTACACGCCCACCGAGCGCGCTCAAACTACACGCCCACTGAGCACGCTCAAACCCGCTCTTAAATGAGCCCCCTCTTTTGACGGGATGGCTGGTGTGTTACACAGCCCCCCCCAGCCCTGTTCCACCCCCCACCCCCCCCCGCCTCATACTCACAGCAGAACCGCCACATTTTCCCTCCAAAAGCAACCTTTGTGTCACAGGGGTACAGGGCTGGGGGGGATTTCCCACGTTTCCTAAGTGTCAGTTTAAGTGTCAGGGCACCTGATGTGACAAACAGAAGACATGCATTTATTTAACTGGAAGGGAATAAAGGCTGAAGATAAACCTGCATCTCGGGACAGCAGATAAATGTCACAGGGCTGCTCTAACAGCCTCTAGACCTGGGCCCGGGCGGGCTGCGGGTGCGGGCAGATTTTGGGAGGACTAATTGCCCTGGCGGACAGTCAGGAGACCCTGCTGTTGCACTGTGGGAGGCCGCGGGGGAGGTACG
This sequence comes from Anguilla pacifica, assembly GCA_039654925.1. Lineage (NCBI taxonomy): Eukaryota > Metazoa > Chordata > Actinopteri > Anguilliformes > Anguillidae > Anguilla > Anguilla pacifica. Next base: position 351,658 of record CM077288.1, read on the forward strand.
GGGACTCCTCTCTGCCAAAGAAAGTCCCAATTAATAAAGCTAATGATGGTAATTCAGCAGCATGCAAGCTGTTACACCAGCCAGCCCGACCAGCGCACTTTAATCTGCCGACTCATACCCCCCCCCCCTTAAAGCACAGGCTGACTGCAGGAGATCAGCTCATTAGCTTAATCTGCACTAGCGAGCCGCTAATGCCCAACTCCCCCCCACCCCCCCCCAGGAGGGAGGAGACTGTTCCAGCACCATGGAGACACAATCAGCCCACAGGACACTGAGACTGTTCCAACACCATGGAGACACAATCAGCCCACAGGACACTGAGACTGTTCCAGCACCATGGAGACACAATCAGCCCACAGGACACTGAGACTGTTCCAGCACCATGGAGACACAATCAGCCCACAGGACACTGAGACTCTTTACATGGAGGGAGAGACAGAGACATGAAGCGAGGGTGGGAGAGAGAGGAGAGAGAGAGAGAGGGGAGGGAACTGAGTGGCAGAGAAAGAGAGAGGGATGTTAGGGGATTCAGTGCAGCTCACCATCAGCATCCTGAGACCCCCCCGCTGTCCTGTTCTGCCCCAACCCCCCCCGCCCGCCCACCCCACCCCCACACCTAGAAGTTCTGCATGGACACTGTCCATGAGGGTCCACTGTACACTTACCGTGAGGTGGTACTGTCTCCAAATGTCTGAGCAGGCCTGGGGGAGAGGGAGGGAGAGAGAGTGAGAGAGAGAGAGTTACGTACAGCATTTACTGACTAGTCATATTTACTCATGTTGAAATTATAGCTGCAAGCAATATTTAAATGTATTTCCTGTCAATTAAGCACAGTGAGTGAGTTTTTAAGAGAAAGAGAGAGAGAGGAGGGAAGAGAGGAGAGAGTGAGAGAGAGGGGAGGGGAAGGGGGGTTGAGAGAGAGAAAGAGAGAGTGAGAGAGGAGGGAAATGAGTGGAAATGTTAAGCAGGTAAGAGGCACTCAAGTATAACACCTTTCCGTGTGAAGCTGACAGACACAGGTACAAACACTGCGATTAGAAAATACATGAGAGAAAGGTACAACACACAATGCACAATGCACACAAACATACACACACACACACGCGCACTACACACACACACACTCACACACATACACACACGCGTGCACGCGCACCACACACACACACACACACACACGCGTGCACGCGCGCACCACACACACACACACACACACACACACGCACACATGCGTGCACGCGCACCACACACACACACACACACACACACACACACACACATGCACACACGCGTGCACGCGCGCACCACACACACACACACACACACACACACTCACACGCGTGCACGCGCACCACACACACACACACACACACACACACACACTCAGCTGGTCCTGGGTTCTGCGTTTGCCTCGCAGCATTGAGGAGGAGCGCCTGCTGCAGAGGAGGAAGGCAAACCCAGCGCTGCATCCGCTCAGTTTGAACATTCTTCTCAACGGGTTTACGGTTGCTAGGACACCCACGCTGCTCATTCTACCATTACGTTAATAAGAATGTTAATGCCAAATTCAGCGGTGCTATTTCAGGCAAACAGAATTTCCTGTTTTTAAAGAGGAAAAAAAATGATGGAGGAGAAAAGTTCACTTTTTTTCTCCATCAGACGATTTTCAATTCTGCAGATGTGAACACAACTGGACTCAGGGACTGTGAATGCAGGTGCTCAAGGTGCACTGTGGGTAGAAATTAAGAGCAGAGAATGTGTGTCACTCTTCTACAGCATTAAACATGTGCATGCGTGTGTGTGTGTGTGTGTGTGTGTGCGCGCGCGCGTGTTAAAAGCCAAGCATGCCAGAGACACAGCTACATAGGCTTTAACTGAACACCTACACAAAATTACTACTGAACACCATTATAAATTACCACTGAGCACCATTATAAATGACCATTTAACCCCAGGATAAATAGCCACAGACCTGCATTATAAACGGGACATTAGCTGGCCCATGTTAAACGGGACATTAGCTGGCCCATGTTAAACGGGACATTAGCTGGCCCATGTTAAACGGGACATTAGCTGGCCCATGTTAAACGGGACATTAGCTGGCCCATGTTAAACGGGACATTAGCTGGCCCATGTTAAACGGGACATTAGCTGGCCCATGTTAAACGGGACATTAGCTGGCCCATGTTAAACGGGACATTAGCTGGACCATGTTAAACGGGACTTTAGCTGGCCCATGTTAAACGGGACATTAGCTGGCCCATGTTAAACGGGACATTAGCTGGCCCATGTTAAACGGGACATTAGCTGGCCCGTGTTAAATCTGAGTGAGGCTGCTGCTCGGACAGGACGAGGGAACTCACGTCGTAGAAGTGCCCAGTCATGCCACAGCGGTGGCACTGCTTGTGCCAGTATGCCCGCTCCAGGCAGTCATCATGGCAATGCCCCGGCAGGCTGCAGTTGGAGCAGTGCCTGTTGGGACAGGTCTTCTTCAGGTGAGTCTGGCTGGAGCACAGCGTGCAGGAGGGCGGCTTCTGCACAGCAAACAAGATGTATTATGGGTAATGCAGTACTGTGAGCTGGTATTACAGGAGTTCCCTGGGTGTAGGGGGGCTGAGGGCCGGTACATAGGTGCACAGGTGTACCCTGGGATTGGGGCAGTTCTTGGAGAGGTGGCCCATCTTGTTGCAGCTCCTGCAGGTGACGTTCTTGCTGGTGTAATAGCGGTTCGATACACGCCGCGGACCCAAGCCTTCATTAGAGATCTGAGCCTGAGAGAGGGAGAGAGAGGGAGAGAGAGAGAGGGAGGGGGAGAGGGAGAGGGAGAGAGAGAGGGAGAGGGACAGAGAGAGGGAGAGAGAGAGGGAGAGAGAGAGAGGGAGGGGGAGAGGGAGAGGGAGAGAGAGAGGGAGAGGGACAGAGAGAGGGAGAGAGAGAGGGAGAGAGAGGGAGGGAGAGAACCCACTCAGAGACCAACACAAACACATCTGTTCTAATAAACCCTTACTAAAATTCTGGCCAGAGATCAACACATATGAGCTCAGACCTGAAGCACATACACTCACACCCTCTCCATTACCCCACACTCACACCCCCTCCATTAATCCACAAAGAGTTAAAGAGCCACAGTACCTCCAGGTCTCTTCTGGAAATGGTCCAACTCTGATCGTCGTCTTCGTCTTCTGTAGGGGAACAAAAAAAACATCAAAAAAAGAAAAACAGAAGATGGAGGGAATAATTAATTACAGAGCTCATCGGGGGGATATTTTTTTTTGGGGGGGGGCAGGCTCAGAGGTCTGGCCACAGGGTTTTCATGGTTAAGAACAGTGCAGCAGAACAGATG
>CM077288.1:357500-362500 GCA_039654925.1 Anguilla pacifica
AGTGGAATTTGCCATAATGCCAGTTATCGGTGCACGTTTTGCCAGTGAGGTGGGGGGGGTCCACCCCTTTCCCCCCCTTCATGACAGAAAGGTGGCACAAACAAATTGAAAACCAGAATAATCCAAATCCAGGGCCGTTGGAGTAATTAAATAACGGGTCTTTAGTTCTAATTTAGATTTCCCCGCTGTGTCCCCGCACCCCTGTGCTCCTGAACGGGGAATTCATGTACCGCACATCAGAAATTAAACAGGAGAGAAAACCACAGGGAAATCCACTTCATTTTCCACAGTCAGAGAGCAAAGTATGCTTCGGTCAGTCCACGTTAGCGAGTGAGGCTACCGAGAGCAGCAAAAAGAACGAAGACTTTAAACCTTAGCTAGCGCAGCTAACACAACCTAGCGCAAACTAGCGCAACCTAGCGCAAACTAGCGCAACCTAGCGCAAACCAGCACAAACTAACACAACTAGCACAGGCTAGCACAAACTAACATAAACTAGCGCAGGCTAGTGCAAACTAACAAACTAGCGCAGGCTAGTACAAACTAACATAAACTAGCGCAGGCTAGCGCAAACTAACAAACTAGTGCAGGCTAGCGCAAACTAACAAACTAGCGCACACTTAATCACTAGAAAAAGGAACTCTACCCTCTGGAGCACATTTTACAAGGGTCTCTGAAACAAAAAGAACTGTTATTTGTTAAAGGATTAATGTTAAAAGTGAAGACTTAATAGCGGCTCACTGGGTAGCAAAAGAGCGCAAGAGTGATCTGGATATTGGGGGGGGTGGGGGAGCAGGGGGAATTATGAAAAATACCTTATAAATCCTGCAGCAAAATTATATCATTATTTTCAAGGGGAACAATTTTGTCTGCTCCAAACATTGGCGGGACATGTCCCTTACACCCCCTCCTTGTGGACAGACAAAAATGTTTGGAAAAAGCACCTTTCCAGAGTTAAAACAACACACACAGCACATCCTAACCCATAACCCACATCCACTGGCCACCTGGAAGTGCTTCCATCGCTAGCCGCTAACGTTGGCTAAACCTTCTTAAAAATGGCGGCACCTTTGCCTCAGAACTTTCGTCACTGCTGATTAAGCTCCACTGTCATGCTGCGAAACTAACGCTGGGGTGGAAAATTGATTCAGCTCTCCTGCTTTAGAAGCCAGGACTGATGTGACAAGCGTGTGGAAAATAAATAGCAAAATCTCGAGATTTTCATTTACTTGAAATTGAACCAAACAAGGAAACATGCAATTTTGGCTAATATCTACTACCGAGTAGGTCTGTTATACATGGAGGACAGAGAAGACATCTAATGAAAATCAAGTGATCAGTGAGTCTGCATTTTAGGGATTATGCGAAAAAAAAAAAAAGATTCCCAATGTTCTCAAGTCCAAACGGAGACACCTACAAACTAGCCAACTCCCTTCATACTCAGCATGTAAATCAGATTAACGAATAACTTTAAAGTACTTCTGCAGTATTACAGAAACATGAGACTGGCATTTAACCAGCAGGCCGCAGTGGAGGTTGGGAACAGGGCAGGGTGTCCGTCCGTCCCGAAGACGGGCCATTTTGGGGGGCACACCTGTGTGGCCGAGCCCTTTTAGAGGCGCAGTTCCCAGTCCTACCACCGACCGCCCCCAAACCCTCCCCCACGCACTCCCTACACAAAGCCGAAAATCCTATTAAAGCACAGAATCTGCAAAGTGAATCCGAGTATTCACGTAAACAAGGAGACATTTTAATATAACCTGTGAGCTAGTTAATGCCCCCTTAGCAGGCCTCATTAGAATGCACCTCCTTTAGGTGAAGCTTCATGAAATACCCATTACCCGCCTCGTCTAGTATACCTGCAGTGTATCCATGTCTGGAGTACATTTCAGTCCTTTTATTTATTTATTTATTTACCCCCCCCCCCCCCCCCCAAAAAAAAAAAAAAAAACCGCGCATTCATTCGGGGCACGTCTCTCTGCTGTGATAAAAGAGAAAAGAGGAGGAGTCTGAAGGGGAGGGGGGTAACAGAAAACATTTCACATCAGAAAGAACGCTGAATAAATATCAGGAGATTTAGCAGGGGAAGTTCCGTCACGCTTTTTTGCCTCATAAACAATTTCTATTTTTTCCCCTCAGATGGATTCAGGAGACCAGAGGGCCCTTACTACTGACAACGCAGACAGTCAGGCCCCTTACTACTGACAACGCAGACAGTCAGGCCCCTTACTACTGACAACGCAGACAGTCAGGCCCCTTACTACTGACAACGCAGACAGTCAGGCCCCTTACTACTGATTACCAATACAGTGAAGTTACGAGCTAATCTCCGAAAGAAAAAGAGAAAAAAAAAAAAGTAAACAAAAACCCAGGGATGGTATTTGGTTGGCTATCGCAATAGAGTTTATAAGACTGTAAATAAGGACTGCAAGCTCCTTGTATGCCCACCAAGTCCAGCTGAACAACTGCTTTAAACGTGCTTTGACCTCCTGCACAGTAGGCCTGTATTTCAGATGGGCATGGAGTCTGATGGGTGAGATCGCTGAGGGAAGACAAAGACCAGACAAAGAGGTCTGGGCACCTTTGTGTGCGAGCGAAGAGGACCGAATCGCTTCCTGGTTTTACTTCAGCGCTGATCAATGGTTCTGTCGCCTACCCAAGCATGACGCTGCTCCTTTGATCCTCACAAGATGAGCCCTTTGGAGATTATGTTCATTACAGAGGGAATGACTGAAATATTTAACATTAAGCTTCAGGAAACATACGACAGGGACACAAAGCTTTCTCCACAGGCCACTGGTATCACTGCACTAACACTGAAATGGTCAGTGCCATTTTATACAAGGAACACTCACTGTAAATATTTACAAACATTTGCTCAGTAGCTGCCACAGTTAACGCTGAACTGAATTAATCACACAATGGAATTAAATGTGTGCCATGTATCCAATGAAATTGGTATATTAGGCTCACCCTAACCAAAGATTTTACTCAAGTAATAATTATAAATTCATAATAAAAACAGCACCACTGCATTAGAGCATATGATTTTCTTGAATATTAAACAATGCACTCATTACATATAGTGTATACCACCTTCAATAATAATAATAATAATATAAAAGCATAATTTAAACTGAAATCTGTGAGTGTGTGGAACTACATTTACAAACCACAAATCTCTCTAAGACCAGCGAGAGCTTTTCTTTACGTTCTCTACATATATTTAAATAATTCTGTATGTTTGATTGATTTCTCATTCAAAAACAGGAAGGGGAGGAGGAGAGGGCTTTCAACATTTCAAATATATTTAATCACCCAAAAGACAAAGTCTTCAAAATTGTGCCTTTAGAAACGGGCATCCCTCTCTAAAATATACATTTTGTGCTCATCACAGAATAAAAATCAGTTCAGATAAAATCCCTAAATGTCCTATTATTACTGTAATATGACTATTTAACAGAAGCTTCTGAATGTGAAGATTTCCTAATAAGAGCGAATATGAAATACATATCAATAAAGCAGCCAAGGATAGTATTTGTATTAAAACTAAAGCAGGCTTTCAAGAATCTAAAAATCACCATTTACCCCAGTCTGGAACAGAAACACGTGCGCAAGCACCCTTTCCAAATTCTAAAAATCCGACCGAATGTTTGGGATTTCCAGAAATATAATGAAGGAAAAAAACACGAAACATTAAAAAAAACAAAAAAAAATTAAGTAATTTAATTACTCTCTCTGTAAATATTAGTCACTGCAGAAGCCACAAATTTGAAAGTGAAATTATCATTATCTAATTATATTTATTACACATGTTTTTGTTTGAGAGGAAATGTGTGCAAGGGGAAATACGGGCACGCGTTGGGATTTTAAACGACAGGAACCCAATAATATTTAGAAAAAGTACACGGGAATATTTTGAAACCTAGTATCTACTTTCTGACGAGTAAACAAACATTTAAAATCACACTACGCCCAATAAATGAAGCAAGAATCGCATGCTCTGAACGCTCTAAATCAGATCCCTTCATTATAAAATACCAAAGCGCAATGCAAAATACGTATTAAATATCAATAACTAAATACCTGCATAAATCAGCGCGCCACATGCTCTGTGATATTATCCCTAATTAATTCTGTGCACAGACTCCTGCCGCGTGAAGCTTGAATAAGAACGCTGTGAATTATCTCGCGCACCTTCCTGCTGTTCGGAGACTGCATCTCTGCATTTAATTTACCTTAATCCCGGATAAAGAGACCGGCGTTAATACAGTAAACACGCGCTCGCCAAGTTTTAAATTAAGGCTACGAATGAAAGTCGCAGGGAGGCGACTTCCGTCGCGGTGGAAACAACCGCTTCTGGCGGGAAGCCTGGAGGTGGACACAAAGACGTTTAGTGTGTGACAAAAATGATGGACCTTTACGGATCGAACATGTCGCCGTAGCACACCTACACACACGGGAATGCAGCAGGGCGGTCCCCCCGGAGCGAGACTCAATCACCCGCAGCAATGGTCCGTGTCAAAGCGCATCACGGACCAAGTGTCCCGCTGGGCACGGTGCGGGCATAACGCACCGCACCAGGACGAACCGCGGAAACCCTCCTCAGAGGAGACCGTGCTGTGGAAACCCGTATCACAGCCAATCAGAGAGTAGCTGTCTCACTGGACACTGAGCCATGCCGGTGAATAATACTGCGCGTGCTGTGCTCTGGAACACCGGCGACAGCGCACAGGACTGTGGGGCTCAGGAGGACACCTCGGGGAGCCGCGCTCACGGTGTATTTTTATACAGTAAGCCTATGCGCATAATAAAAGCGTGCGCGTTCACGCGCATTATAAACATACATGTGGTCGGGCACGTGCCTCCTATCCTGAAGAAGTGGCCCATGCTGACTGGCAGACAACGCAACAAAATTGGCTTTGATGCTTTAAACAAACAGCACTGCAGTCCTCTTGTCCAACCCGTTCTCCATCTCTCTCCCTCTCCACTCATTCGCT
>CM077288.1:365000-417500 GCA_039654925.1 Anguilla pacifica
CAGGTTACATCTCACTGGAGAGCAGTGACTGGGAAATCAACCCCCCCCCCCCCCCCAGTCCCCAGTACCACAACCCGCCACCCAGGACTCCACCAGCCAGCCCGCTGGACTGTGAGGGAACAGGATGAGCAGGAAACTTTAGCCCCCTTCCTGCAAGAACACTGGCTGTGATTTTATGAAGCTCCTTTAGAATAGGTCCTTTTGGTGCCACTCTCCTGCCCCCCTCCTAAACCTGACCGAGTCGTCCTGTGACTGACCCCTGATGACCTGAGCCAGGTCTCTGTCCAAACCCCCCCCCCCCCCCCCCCCCCGCCCGCACTCTCCAAGCCCACTCCCTCACACCACATGCCCTAGTTACTATGACCTGTTTGCCTGCAGACCACCTGCTTCTCTGTCCTGCCCCCAAGTTAAACGGCCTCTTTTACCCCAGTTACCCTGCCCCTCCCCCCCTCGGTCTGGGCCCCTGAACTCCAGGGTGGGAGGGAGAGGGGTGCAGGGTGGGGAGGGGGGCACGGACAGGCTCCAGAGATCACAGGGACAGAACCCCCCGGATAACAAAGGCCCAGCAGAGGAAATCCCACACCGAGCAGCACCGCGTGTCCCAGCATGCACCACTGCGCAAGCATGGCCGCTCGAGCAGAAACCACGGCTAACCAAAACCCGGAGAAATTTAAATCAGGAAGAGCAGCGGAGAGAGAGGGGGAGAGGGAGAGGGGGGGAGAGGGAGAGGGGGGGAGAGAGAGGGATTGAGAGGGAGAAAGAGAGAGAGAGAATGCACACAAGACAGTAGGATTCCTGTCTTTTTTAAACATCATCGGACAGAGGAAAACACATAGAAATAGAGAGGTACAGAATGGTTTGCTGGGCCTGCAGGTTAAACTATTGCAGACCCTACAGAGATCTGTTAAAGATATTTTGCATTAATTTTATATAACTCAATTCCTGCAGACCGTTCTGTTTTCTCTTGGTCTTTTCTGCATATCATTCTGAGGAGAGCTGAGAACTCCCCGGTCCTGCAGCCGGCCAGCGTTCCAGGCAGGCATAAAAGCAGCAGTGTGCTTTCCTGTTCTGAAAAGCATGGTCCTTCATGTCAGCATGTGAAACGCCAGACAAGGTACCGGTCAATTGGTTTGTGCACGTCAGTTAACGTGGGGACCACCAGTCAGGTTGTGTGTCAGTTAATCAGTGTGTGTGTTGGTCTGCGTGTCAGGCATGAGTATGTGTGTGCATCAAGCAGTGTCAGTAAGTCAGTCAGTGTGCCAGTCAGTCAGTGTGCAGGGGGCATGTTTCCATGGTGACTGGCAGTGTTCTTACCTGCAGAGCTGCCGTTTGCCCTACCAACCAGGTTGATTTGGATGGTCTGGTCAGAGTCATGCTTCCCCTGCCCAAGTACCATCCAAGACTCCAGCCCTTCCGAGTCCGAGTCAGAGTCAGAGTCCGAGCCCTTTGAGTGGTCGCTCAGCACTGCTGGTGGAGAGGTGGTGTGCGTGTGAGGCTGCCCCCTGCTGGCCGGAGGCAGGCGCTGAAATTTAGTGCCCTTGGCCACACAGACCCCGTCCTCCTCATCCGAGCTGTCCGACACGGTGATGATCTCGGGGTCCGAGTCAATGACGATGACCCCCTTTGGGGGCTGTTCCGTCAGCTCCCGCTGCCGCCCTTCCTCCTGCTCCTCCTCCTCCTTGTGTTTCTCTGGACAGCAGGAGTAATGCACCTGGCTGTAGAGCTGGAACTCCAACTCGCTCTCCACCTCCGAGCCACCGGAGTCCTGGGTCTCCTGGTAAAGCTCGTCCTCGTAGTCCTCCCTCTCCTCGTACCCCCCAAACATGCTGAAGGGCCCCCGGGTCTCCTGAGGAGGCATTCATCATCATCATCAGCAGCATCACGACACCATAAATTAAACAATAGTGATGAAAGCTTGCTTAAAGAATGCACAAGGCCCGCTGGTGCATAATGCGCACATCACTGTAGATTAAGCCCTGCTTCCATTTCATGAGTGTTTCCAAAGTATCAGCTACAAGAGAAAACTGCGTTTTAAAAAAGATCAACTCTACACACGGCTGAACAGGTTTGGGGGCAGCGAGTTTGCACCTCTCATTGGCACTATGATTTAAATTTCTTCCTCCCAGATTCAGTCACACAGAGGCAGCAATTGCTTCAGATTACAGAGGACAAAGAGCCAATCCACAAATACCCAAGTACGCGATTTCAGAAACGGCACCGACTGTCAAAATGAGGTCATGGAAAAACATCTGCGGTCCCAGCGAGAGCAGGGTGCCGAACATCAGACGCAGACAGAGCTCTGGGTAAGAGCTCACTGGCTCGTTGAGCTGAGCGTCTCTGTAACGACCTCAGGGGATGAACGACTCCACGGCTCTCTGTGAGGGACCCAAAACGGTCACAAGCCAGCAACAGGTGAACAGGACATGGGGGGAGAGAAACGAGGAAGGGAAAACTAAACGGTCTGGCCGGGATCCCGAATGTAGGCGTTTATTCACGCCTCGTATCCCTGCCACGCTGAGAGTACCGGCAGCACCGGCCTGGTCTGAGGCACATAAAAAACACAACAACTTCGCAGCTCACGTCAGCATTTCCATTCAAACAATTTGTGGACTAAGTTAAATGCAGAACGCCAGTCAACCTCAGACAATACTGGTTGAAACAGAACAATAATTTATTGAGTTACCTGGCCGGCCAGGAGGCTACAACTGTCCAGACAACAACATGTAGTATCCGGCTCAAAGCTGTGTTCACCATGTAGCTAAAGCTAGCCAGATAATAAGCAAGAGGATTTCAAGTCGCACTTCAATAAAACGTCACTTGAGTGCGCAAGAGTAACGTTAGTTAGCATCAGCTAGCTAACGGGCTAACTATGTTTGGCAAGCTGCATAAAATTATACGTGTAAGAAATTAACGTTTATTTGTCAATGGCCCGACAGTTATAGTTTCGACAGGCTTGACAAGAACGTGCATGCACTTTAACATGTTATATCATGAACACAAGTCACTCCAGTTAGCAAGTTAGCTAGCAAACACACATGCTGCTTACGTTCTAGTCGGTTGGCTAGTCAAACTAGCGAAACATTATATTTGTACATAATACAGCTACACTGTTATTTTGAGCTTCGCTGAGAGTTTTCCGGTGTGTCCCACTTGTGTCAAACTAAGAAAGTACAGTGCTATTACATGGACCCTGTCGTTAGCTAGCTCGTTCATGTGTATCCACGTGTTTAGCCTAATCGTACACATATTGCTGCCGGATGCAAACTATTCTGTGCACGTCATTGGTAACTTCTAGCGTTACATTCTCATATAGTTACAATTTCCCACAGTAAAAACATTTACACAGAGCGAACAAAAAAGAAAAAAAAAACTCACCTCTATTTACCAGTTTGTCAACAACTTTCCTAGCAGTACTTCCAAAACCTTAAGCCGCTGATCAAAGTTGACCGATCAAAGTGTTTCCCGGGGTTTCAGAAACTGGTGTCATAGCAGTATTTAGTTGACCAACCATACTCTCTCTTTCTCGGAGTTGTGAGAGTAGTAATCGCGTTCACACCATGGACTGTATAGGCTACAAATAGACAGGTTCAGACACGATTATAATTGACGTCCGAATTCTAGAAATATTAGACCACTATGTATGGCTGTTTTAATAATAATAAAAACAATGCAGCGTAACCTATTTATCAGACGGTGTGGTAAGAACGAATTGCTGAAGGGGAAGTAGCCTATAGCAGGAGTACGAGTTGGGAGCCTGCTGATGTAGATCATGTAGATCATTTTATATGGTGTAGCAATCCCGTTTACGTGCCTGTGTGTAGTGTGTTGTTTTGGAGTTTCTGGTGTGCTCTAGCCTATATTTCCCGTATCGGCGTTAGAATGTTTTGAGCTGGGAAGGGAAGAAAATCTGTTCTGAATGCCATCCGATTGTTGCGATGTTTCCATGCGTGTCGCGGGCAGGAAAGCCCATCACTGGAGTAAATTGTTTTATTCCAAAGGATCCATTCTCACCTCCCACCAGCAGACTTAAAGCTCGATACTGGGCCGGGCTTTTGCGGGGGTTCGGTATCGGAATTAGATTCAGGCGGGAATGCGTCACTGCTCCCTGGAAATTGACATTTAGGGTTGATTTCTTTTCTATTTATTTATCATTACTACTTCAAAAATGAGCATTCCGTCTGTATTGACTAAACTATATGAATCCGACCAGTCATGTGTTTAAAAAGCTGGTCTTGAAACTGAGGCTCGGTCGTAGGTTGCACATAGCAAGCATAAACCTGAGCTATGCACAATGACTGGGTAGAAGTGTTAATGATGGTAGACAATTTGACGCAGAGTACAGGGCTATATGAAAGGATTATTCTTTCATAAAAGGGAACATAACTGAAGGCTTGCTTGATGGACGCATGTTACACGCAGGCTGTATAGGAAATTAATATTTAAAATTGTTCTCTGTATAAGTAGAATTTAAAAAATATATTTTAATTACAGGCATGCACAGTAAATATGAATGCAAAATAACCAGCGTTGCTCATTGTAGGCTACCGGCTGTATGTCAGTACAGTGTAGCCTGTACATATTTACACTGTAAAATATCCACTGTGTTGCTCATTGTAGGCTACCGGCTGTATGTCAGTACAGTGTAGCCTGTACATATTTACACTGTAAAATATCCACTGTCAAATCAACTCTAACAGACTGGCTACATGTAGTTCTGATTGGGCTCATATGTAGTTTGTTAGACTTTAACTCTGGACATTTTACTGTATGTGTGTGAAATGATTGATTGTCTCAATGACTGCATTTCACCCCAGAACTGAAAGCCAATGAGCTTGCTGTGAAAGGGTACCTTTATTCTTTTAGGGTACCTTTGACCTTAAGGGTACCTATAACAATTTGCCAAACCCTCTTTCAAGGCCCAGAAGGAATTGCCCCGCCAGTTATTCTGCTTGGTGTGGTTTTATTCTTCAAAAACTGTCCTGGAGCTGACAGAACACGTACCTGTGCTACGGATAAGAGTCTGATTTTTCTATGCTAAGCTATTTTGTGTGTAGAATTAGAATTTTATTGTTTATTTTTTTATTGTGGATTGAATGGCCAGAAGGCAGCATCCGCTTCCTTGTTGTAGATTTAGAGTCTATAGAGGCAGACAGGAGCAAAGTTAGAATCAGACTGTTTTCTGAGGAAATCAGTGAAACATCTAAACATTTCAACCATAAATTAGTGGCTTAAGTGTTAGGCACAGGTCAAGAGCTGACTATAACTGCTCTCTGCTCCTGCGGTCTGTAGAACGAACACGTGTACGTTATGTAGGATGAAGGGAGAGAGACAGTCTACACTAGGCCTTCACATGGAACACCCAAAAAGTTCTATGGCAAATGGAACATACTGGCATAAAAATGCTATTTACATTACTTTAATACTAGCAAATCCGACAGTGGGGAGAATTCCATCAGTCCATTTATCTCTGGTCCAGTGTACTTGTTTGTTTCAGATCTGTTTATTCAGTGTATGTTTCAAATCTATTATTAAATAAATTGTTTTCCTCTATGTGTCAAGAAAACAGGGATTGTGCATACAGCGCTAAGATTAACTGTTCAACTGAATTTTTTTCATTATTATCCAGCAACATACGATTCTGATATTTGATAGATATCCTACTGGAATTTGAAAAAGTCCCCATTTTATTCAGCTTGTCTTCGTGAATGACCTTCGAACAAGTGGGGCCCGACTTGTAAGCGTGCCAGCTTTCGCACCTCTACACAGGAACACTCTCTGGAGTTGACAGGCTTATGACCATCGGCAAGAAATTCCATGGATCCCATAGCAAGGGGATTGGACACAGCGCGTGAAATGTAATTTTCCTTCGATTCTTAAATCAGCGGGATTAACACTGTAGAGACTTTTTTTTCAATAGCCTATTAGCCAAGTGCCGTGTGTCCAGTGAGGAAACGCCTTCTGAACGGTGAGCTGAGTAATGGACACACACGTTCATGATAAAACTTAGATTTAGCCAGCCGTTTTAATCTAGCTTTAGCCTTCATTTTAGAGTATCTACGTACCCTGTTCCATAATGCATAGCATTAAAAATATACACATTAGGCCTCTTCGGTAATTCTTTATCAAATCAAAAATAAGTAGCTCGCTTAACTTTGTCAGTTAAAAGCACCAGCAGCTCGCGCTGTTTCGTCCTGAAGGCACGTGCATAGTCATAGAAACTTTTCAAGTGTGAAGGGTAAATGAGCACGAGCAATTTATGCACTTGTCCCGAGTCCAGTTCAGTCCACTAGCAGCACTGTTCTACACTGCTCTCGTTTACCGTCTGCCTGAGCGAACCTAACCATTTCAGCCTAATGCTATTCGAGATATAATTAATTTAAAGGAATAAAACTTCGCATTTAATTTTTTAAATCATAATGGTCTTTTTTTTTTTTTCCAACTGTTCCGTCTGAAGAGATCTGATTGGCTGCCGGAATATTCTGTGTTTGTTTGTTTGTTTTGTCAGAGCTATAATTGTCCGTTTTCATTGCAGTGTCTCGGTCTTTCGTGTCATTATTTTCAGTTCCCCTTGGTCAGCGAGGGGTCGCAGAGCTAATTTGGCAAGTTCTTAGAAGCATTTCAAATATTAATTGTGTTATTAATATAATTAAGGATGAGACAACAAGCACCGAGTGCCATATGTACCTCTTGTTTCTTTTTCTCATTCTTTTTTCTGCAGCGATTGTTTGGACTACCCCCCATAAAATCCCGATGTACGCATAAATAAATGCTCAATATAGATAAACAATATTTACAGCTGTCTTAGATTCATAAAGTCAGATCAATATAACCCATCTACAATTGCGAGGCCATGTTGTTCTTTGAAGTCCAGCTATTGAAATGTATGGTCAAGGAGAAGAAAAAGTTCCATGAATTTTGCGGAAGATGGACTTTTAATAAATTCACATGTAAACCAAACAAATAGCACGCATCGACTGTAATCAATTCATTAACAAAAATACATTTTTAAAAACCATTTTCAGTTTTAAATAACATGTTTAAGATGTACGTTTAAATGTAATGGACTGATCTAACCGTAATCCATCAACAATGCATCTTATTTTTATTTCGCTAAACTGCAATGCCTGTTTAGATAATTTCAATCAGTGTAATTTGCACATCATTTATACATATGGGGTGCATTCGATGCTAAAGTTAAATTACGTTTTAACTTTAATGCAATCTTAGCCTATCGGCCCTGTATCGATTTTTAGAATTTGACACTGCCATATAGGCAATTCTTTTTTAAAATGAGGTTTGCTCAACATATACATTTCTACACTCCATCATTTAAACGAAATTTAAATTTGGCAACAAATTGTCCTCTCTTTTGCATCTCAGAAAATATTACGTTTGCCTATAATACCCGAATTAGTCCGTCATATCTTAAATGTTTGAAATAGAACATTGCACAATGCGAAAAGTTACGAACGTATTCCTGCAATATGTATAAACAATTACGTCTTCTCAATAATAATTTCAAATTAAAGGGAAAAAGAGAATTAACACGCAATGAAACAATAAATAAATAAAACAAAGTAGCCTGACTATCATCTGGCGAGTGAAATTAATAAATATCCATAAATTGTAAAAGCCATTCAATTTTCTCACGCGTTTGTTGTATATGATGGCTCTGTGAATTAGATATATTTAATACTATGTATAGCATCTGCTCACTCCCTTATTTAATACGCCTTTTTTGGTAGCAATAATAATAATAATAATAATAATAATAATAATAATAATAATAATAATAATATGGTCAATTATTACCAAAAATATTAAATATATGACATGCAAATAATAGATTATGAATTTATTCATAATTTACATGTTATGAAAAACCATTTAGCGAACATACATTTTGCATTCAGTGCATTGCTAGCTTAATTGTAATCAGGAAAATCCACTGAAACAACAAGCGTGGACTTTTGTGGCAATTCAAAGCGCAAAATCTTTTTGTGAGAATGCTGTCCCTCTTAATTGTGTCATATTAAATGAATTCATATTTGCATAATATTTTTATCAGTCTCAGTGGCTCATAAATTCAGGAACACATTTGGTTTAGAACGATGCATACTACGATTAAACTGGTATATGAAAGCAGTGGCCAAAATCTCCGTCCATATTAAACTGAAACTGCTCCGGTAAAACTAAACATTTTGAAGGTCAATCTGGTCTGCATTTTAACGGACACGTTCCCCCGCAGAGTTAACTGTGCGCGTGTCAATCAAAGGGCATTTCATTAGCACAGATCATGTGTTCTGTAAAGGATTATTTAGGGTCAGGTTCAAGCTAACCACAATGCCCTTTGCCCTTTGACCTCTCCCCTCCAGTATCCATTCAATTAAGTTTCTTTTTTAATACTTACACAGACCCATTTGGTTGTCAGTCAATGAAATTCAAAAAACACGTTGTGAAACAATTGGTAAAATGTCCCATAGCATTTGAAGTACATTCTCAAAAATAAATGAAAGTCTTAATAGATCACATGCATACCTAAGAAGCTGGAGTTAAGTTGGAGTTAAAATATACCGTCAAGGCATCATTGCCTTTTTAATAAAAAATAAAAAATAAATAAAAAAAACTACACTATGCAATGTAATATAAATGAAACACGAAGATAAGCTGTGCGATTTAATAATTCAATGGACTAGGCCAGCATAAACATTTCCTGACAAATCTGATGATTTTGCAGTCTTACAGCCAGTGGACTGGCCACATATATTGCCTTTAAAAACACACCCCGTATGAAGACATGCATTTTAATTTTCTCCTCCCAATGTTAACACTCTTGGGAGGAGAATCAGTGTTCTAGACACTCTAGGCTCTGTAAATACATTTAAGCAAGACAGTCCGATCTGAACAACAGTAGTCTAAAAATGGAAAAAAGTACTTAAAACTTATTGGCTTGCATTAAATGTAAATACCTTTGTGGGTCTGAATAAAGTTATGATGCACTGGGTATTAGCAGCAACTACACACAGCTGGCCAAGAAAGTCTGCACTTCAACCTCATATTTATTATTTCATTCCAAATTCAATGTGAGCAGCTGTGTGTAGTTGCATCATTAGTTCATGCAGATGGAAACTAACGAAAGGTCTAGAGTTAGTTTTGGAGTTGATTCTCGGTGTGGATTTTACACACCTGTCGTCCCTCAGCATGAGGACCAAAGTGCCCGTGGCAGTAAACAGAATAAACTGATCACAGACACAAACACAAACTGTCAAAAAGTGGTGTGTCAAAATGAACTGTTTGGTCCATTTTTAAGAAGTAAGAACACACTGGTGAGCTCAGCAACAGTGAATGTCCTGGGTGACCACAGAAGACTATTGTAGTGGATGACTGAAGAATACTTTCAATAGTGAATAAAAACAAACAGGAAGTTAAGATGGCTGCAGTAGGCCTAGCATAGCATCACCAGGGAAGATGCCCAGTGTCTGGGGATGTATGTGAGTTACAGACTTCAGGCAGTCATTCAGTGCAAAGGATTTGAAACCAAGTACTAATGTTACTACTGTTGTTTTTAAGATTTTGTCAATTTGTCTAATTACCTCTGGGTCCCCTGAAACTATGTATTTAAAGGACTGTAATTCCTACATAGATCACTGGACATGGATGTAAATAGTCACATTAAAACTGACAGTCTGCACTTTAAACTCAAATCCATTGTGCTGGAGTACAGAGCCAAAACAACAAAAATTCTGTCACTGTCCACATACTCACAGACTGCACTAACTACAGAAAAATAGCTTTACTGTTTGGAAAACAGGGAAAATAATATTCTATTGGGAGTGCATGTTCACTATGCATTTCCTTTTAAGGGAAGTGTACACAATCTACAGAATTAGATTCTGCCGAACAGTAGTAAGCATGGATTTATTGTTTCATTGAGATAACCTTCAAACATAGTCAAGGATGTCTTGCAATGCCGTGTCACAGTATTGTCTGCTGTTCCACGTATGCAGCATAAAACTCCATAGAAAGCAGAGCTGTTTATTCATAGCCATGGGTGTCTGAGGGTCAGGTCGGGTGCATCGTCCAGCAACCAGCGGAAGAGAGCGGCTTGTCTTGGGTCCATTGTACCAGCCTCCATTGTCTATGGGGTCTGTGAACTCTGGCCCTCCTCAAATCTCATGTTATTTTCATGTTGTTATATCCGGTGGTTTCTCATTCTTGTTATTGAGGACTACGCATGTCCACTGTGGGCAAATCACACAGAGATGATGTCTGCCATGCTCCACACTTCCAGCTTGTTCAGCACCAAGGAGGCCCACAGCCAATCAAAGCAGAATGCGCTGTGTGCTTAAGTTTACGTCTTAAAAAAAACAGCATTCAGGCCAGAAATAAATATGCTTGTTTCAATTATTTTAATTCAGCGATAGCTGAATTAACAAAAGACTGAATACAGAGTAAATTATCCAGTGTAAAGTCAACTCTAACAGAATAGATAAGTGTCCAATTGGCAAGACATGTAGGCCTACTCTGTACGAGTTGATTTAACACTGAACATTTTACTGTGACAGAGGCCAAAATGAGGGGCAGGTGCACTACAGAGTCCTTGAAAGAAATCAAAAAAAGTATTTTATCCTGTATATGCCATACTGCTGGAGTTTAAACAGAGGCTTCTCACGTTCAGAAACCAGGATACAATCTATAACCACAGGACTGATTCAGTTCTGCCTGGATATACAATCTATAACCACAGGACTGATTCAGTTCTGCCTGGATATACAATCTATAACCACAGGACTGATTCAGTTCTGCCTGGATATACAATCTATAACCACAGGACTGATTCAGTTCTGCCTGGATATACAATCTATAACCACAGAACTGATTCAGTTCTGCCTGGATATACAATCTATAACCACAGGACTGATTCAGTTCTGCCTGGATATACAATCTATAACCACAGGACTGATTCAGTTCTGCCTGGATATACAATCTATAACCACAGGACTGATTCAGTTCTGCCTGGATAGAATGGGCTGCAACTCATCACCCCTGCATCGTGGTCGCCACTTAATATCATAATGTGGCCGGATACCTCGCCTACTGTTATCCTCTCCCTTTCATGTAAATAATTATTATGTACATGTTGAGATTAAAGAAATTCAAGGCTTCCGAAACTGGCGAGAAAGACATTGGGCCAAAGCAGCGTACCCGTTCGAAGGCCCACTCAGCAAACGCAGAAGTTTGTTTATATGCATGCATTAGATCGTGTCACTTCCCCCTTCTTCTCTTGTGTGGCCCCTAAACCCTCTGTACAACGAGACGCGGGGCATAGAGGAAGGATAACAAATGTGAGTGAAAGAAAGAAACAGAAAAAAGTCTGGTAAAGTGGGGCTCAGTAACAGATGTCAGACCGCGGGACTGTGTCTGGGGAAGGCGCGTGATGCCGGGGAGGAAGAAGACGCGGGCGCACAGCGCGAGCTGCTCTTTAGTTCCTTAATCGTTTCACGGTCCCCACTGAGCCCCTTTTCCACCTAAAACGTTTAGTTTCAGCCCAGTGAGCACTCGCAACAGCGCAACGGGGAGCGGAAGAGTCGAATTACTTCGATCTACAACTCACCAAATGCCGCTGTAGGAGAAAAAAAAACAAACTGGAAACTTTTTTGTTCTTTTTTTTTTTCTCTCCTTCATTTCCTTGCCAACCCCACGAACCAGCATGGAATTAGAGCATAAGCAACAGCCGTACAGGGGCGGAAGGTCAGGTAGGGGCACTCTTCATATTTTGCCTGTTTTGTGCAGATTTTTTGAAGTAAAATAAAAAAGGAACACTCAATCAGGTGTCACGTGTGAAACAAAGTGTTACAAACATTTCGCCTGAAAAGTTCGTAACTTGCATTTGAAGTTGACTTTGAAGTAGCCTATCTGTGACTTTGAAGTAGCCTATCTGTGACTTTGAAGGCTTCTCCTGTTGTGTCGCGCTGCATCATAATAATACATGGCAGCTGTGCAGCCTTGAGATTGCAGTGTGTCCCCCAAACGGAGGAATTGCTGTTTGTTGGATACGAACGATTACAATGTATATTTGTGAGTCGAATAGCTCCTGCTTTGAGTTGAATTGCTCAAGTTTCTCAAATATACGATATACTTATAAAATATATATTTTTCTACCTTTTACTCAGTTTAAACGAAGTTGTACTATTAGTTTTTTATTGCTATTTATTTATTTTTAAATGTTTTGTTATTATTTGGGAAAAAACTATTTTCTGATTATATACTATTTCAACGCATTTTTTCGAGTCAGTTTTGATTTTCACGTCAATAGCACGTGGATTCTAAATGATTCACGATTGAATTAGACTGCAACCAGCAGCGAATCTTAGATTAGTATTATTTTGAATTATGCTTTTAGACTGTGCCATTGTACCTACAAAACTGTAGTACTCGGTCGGCGTTTACCTAAACTCTTTTGGAAAAAAAGAACAGAATGTATCTTTAGTCGTATATAGGCTGCCTGTTTCCCTTGATCACGTGCGCCTCCTGATATCAAAGCGCGACCTTTCGTTAGGAACGCTGTTTGTTGTAAGTGGTTGAATATTTTGTAAATTTTTCAAAGAAGGCCAACGTAGGTTACGACATCTCAACATACGTAAAAACAGATGAAAAAATCAATGGTCATTATGAGTCTACTTATCCTACATGCTGGACAGGAGAATCGATGGCCAGTAGCACGTTGTTGCTGTAAACCAACAGCAACACTGATACTTCTGCGAGTTGATGTTCAATGATACATGTAACCTATTACTATCGTCAGTATCAACATGTTATGGTATTAAATCCATTAAATTTCCCATATTAATTTCCTACAACATTCTTTTGTTTCTCTCCTTTAAATTTGAGAAATATGAAGTACAAATTCTCGTCTTGTTTACGATAGAGCAGTGCAGTGTTTCTGAAACCGCTGCAGCAAGCACTCGCACGCACATGGTCACATCCCTCATGTCTCGCGCCATTGCGGGTTTGATTAATGTGGACTACGCATGTGAAGGCATTTTATAATCCCTAATGAAAGTAAGTTATATATGATGCCATTATAAAATGCAATTTCAGCGATGAATAGCCTAATTATTTCCCTTTGAGCAATTTTCCCAAAAACTGCTCAGACTTTGTTTAAAATTGCACCAACATGACTGTAATATGTGGGGCCTAATTTCAGGAAGTTAAATCTATTATGTTTAAAGATATTCCCCAAAACTGTGGCAGATCCACGCTGGAAATTCATAAACCAAGAGGCAATTGCAGCATGGTCTCAAATTGTGAATTTACAGGGGTCAGCAGATGTCTAAAAAAGATTTTGTTGTATTTATTTTTCAAGATTATGGTTTTTTTCTTGTTTCGGGATATTGTCTATAATATGAAGGCAGTTCATATAAATGTGCTCATACGAGTAGTAGCCTCAAATGATGCCCATAATTTTGCCATAAATTTAACTTAAAATGTGTACATAGGATGTAATAAGTGCTCTTGTATTTATTTTTTCCCGCTAGAATAAAACCAAACCAGTGCTTTCTGTTTTTTCTGAATGGAGCACATGGAAGGACATCTACGGCGTAGTGCTACTGCGCGCAGATCCATTCTAATCGCTCGTTCTTCGTCCTCTAAATTCAGGTTTATAAGGCTGGTGTCTTGCCTTGGTTTGCTGCAACAGGTTTGTGTGCTGGTTTTGCAGATGAGCAGAGATCCACCGAAACAGCGGGGCTTTTAATTAGAGGACATCAGAGCCATTGCGCCACGCCGCCGGTAACTGAAACGCTTATCGTCTTCGGCCGGCGGAAGTTCATGCCTTTGCTTCAGGACTGGCGTAATGTTTCAGTGCGATATATTCCCACATTTATAACGCGTTCAATAACAAAATAGCCAGTAAAAAGAAAACAGAGGCAGCAGGAAGCGTAAATATTCAAATAGAATTCATGTCAAAATATCCTTATTTTTTGGGAGCATTGTTGCCCTCAATTTTATTAAGCATATGATAATTCCCCCCCCCCCCCCCCAATTCTGTGACCTTTCATAAAATCAATCTGGCAAGCCCGTAAATGCAGACTGTCTTCCGCGCGAAGCACACGTTAGCAGGGTTTATTATTGAGTTTGCACGCACAGCCTCTAGTCATGTCGACGACGGTCGGTCAGGGTCCAGCTTGTGCCCAGACCCTGCTTTTCCCAGTCCCGACAGTGATAGACAGGACCTCCTGGCTGTCCGCTTGGTCGCGCTCAGGCCATCACCTCGCGCTTTCCGTGACCCGTGAAATAATTTATAGAATTGTTTACTCCCAGGCCCTTTTCCGGCTGTCAGTTTCGCGCTTTTGTGCACGTGGGCCTCTCCCTCTCCCGCGGCCGCGCTCTGATTCTCAGTCACTGAAAAGCCCCAGACGCCGAGGTCAAAGCCCCATCTGAAGAAAAATGAAACTACATCGTCGCGACAGACTCGTGTAAATCAGGATACAAATGATAGGCTACACATTTCCCCCTCAGTGGAAAACACGGTCTATTTTCTCACCATTATTATTATTATTTTGCTTGAGGACTCACTAGTTTTCCGTTTAATCTGGAGTTTCTTTTAATTAACGGCTTTGCACATCTATTAAGTGTATTTTACAACTGTTGCATCACATCAGAAAAAAAACCCAAAGATTTTATTGGAATTTCAATTAAATTTAAAGTATTAGGTTTGCTAAGTATTAATGTTAAACCAGTCAGTAGCTGGTATGTTATTTTTAAATGCATAGCATTAAAATGTGTATAAATTAAGGAGACGTGAGTTTCTCAGTTTTATTATTCGGTAGTCGTGTAGGTCTAATAATTACCCTCCTTCGCCATAAATTCTTCCATAACGCCATAAACACCCATCAACTCATTCAATGGTCCCCCGTAAACAGACTAAATTCGATAGTCCAAATTCTGCCCCAATTATTATGATTGATGATTCCTAATAAGTTATTTTCTGAAAAACAAAAGGAACACAATATTACGTTTGTTTAAGTCTTCTATTTGCATGCGTAAAAAGTGCCCTGAGCGCGAGTGGTTGATTGACGTGTTTAGACGCTCACTTCCACGCTCACGTGTTCAGCAGATGTACGTGGTTAAGCTTTTATAGGATACTTTTTCTGAACTATATTTTGTTGGAAAATTAAAAAATTCAGATAGGCTTATGCGAAAGTCATATGGCGTATTTGTATGTGCATGTGCGCAATATTTAATTTTAAAAGAAATCATACGCTTGCAGATGCATGCAGTAGAAGTCTCATTTTATAAACTGTCACTACGTAAATTCTTATTGAACAAAGTGAAAACAAACTTTTTTGTATTTGGACAAGCTGGACAAGTAATTAACAAGTTTACATGTCTTACAAGACTTTTTTTTCCTGTTAAAGCAACTCTTAAGGCTAAATGAAAAATAAATTGCTTTTGCGAGCATTGGTTATGCTAGATTATTTTATTTCATCCGTGAAACTCAAGACGTAGTACTTCTATCTTCACTTATTTACCTGTTATATATTTACTTTGTTAAATGATTTGTTATTCCGTTTATATAAACACGTGAATAAATGTAGCCTCTGCGTGTTTGGATCGGAGATTTGTTTGCACTGTGCAATCACAAGCTATAGCATGTAGGCCTATTGATATCCTACTGCTAAATGCTTGGCATTCGCCTTTTGGCTACAGGCTATTCTGCAATTGCCCCTAAAATAGATATTCTGTATCTTCATATATAGCCCACTCACAACAATGCTCGTGGACTTAATTTTCATCTGGCTGTGATGCAAAATAACATTATAGTTGTAGTTAATTAATTATATTAAAGCCACGTTAAATCTCACTGCAAACTGAATCAGTTGATGCACCGACTTGGGATGAATCGCTATATTTTCCTGTTGGTGTATTCGGATTTTAAGTCTCGTGGACAGCCTGAAACCATCTATCCGGCCTTGCTCGCCCCCTAGTGGTTAGATGACGATGTGATGTGATGATTAGACTTGCGTTGAGTCCCCAAGAATACGTGCTATGCAAGGATGAGGAATGTAAATAAATATAATGTATACCAAAGAGTATTTAATCAAACGTTTGCGTTTTAACGAATGGGGTTTTTAAACAACAACGGTTTTAAGAAAATCAAAGAAGGCCAACGAGAAATTGGTAAGTAATTAGAAACAGTTTAAAGCAGGCTACTATTGTTGTTTATTTAAATTGATAATTTATTAGCCCCACTAAAGATAAAGAATCAGTAAGTTGTGTAAGTCGCTCTGGACAAGAGCGTCTGCTAAATGCCTGTAATACAATATTATAACACCTAATAAAAACATAAACAGACAACATATACGCTTATACGCACGACAGTTAACTGAATTGAGAATGATAAATGCAGCCATTTATTTATGGACATAAATACATTCATTAAAATCAAAGAAAGGCCTGAAGCTAGGGCGGGCCACAGCACAGATTTTAGAGCGTTTCTTCCTCTATGGGCTTTATAACAGGGAAACGTTAGTAAAACGTCTGTAGCTTAGGTGTGGCTTTATAACAAATAAAAAAATATTTAAAAATACTTCTTTATCACCCTTCTTCTGTAAGCATTAAAACAATGTTCGGCTACAAACTTCAGTTACGGTAGTGGCATAAATTGTCAATAATAATAATAATAATAATAATAATAATAATAATAATAATAATAATACATTCATGTTATAATCAAAAGCAGAAAATACCTATTATTATTATCCTCTTCGTCATCATACCCATTATCCACATTATAGGCCTATCCACATTGTCACTACCAGGAATAGTAGTGATATTTTATTTGTAGTTTTTCTTTAGAATAGATAAGTTATTCTGTAAATGAATGAATTAAGTACGCGTTGCTTTATTTGATATAATGCTAGGGTATAGACAGCGTTGATAATTTATCCTCAATTCCCAGATTTCAGTGAAAACTTTTATGTAAATTCGTTCCGACGTGTTTATGTTGTCTCTCACTTTTACTCAACGTTGCTTCTCAAAAGGACTGTTGTATTTAATAATATGCGTCTTCTCGTGCTTATTTCATTTCCTTATGAATTAATCTCATTTTAATACAGTATTATTACGGAATAGTTTATTATGTAGGCCATAATACATTTTATTTGTCTTTATTTGAGATATAAAAAAAGAATAGTTAACGAAGTTCGAAGGCAGTCAGAATGAAAGTAAGGTAAATTTACTATAAACCAGTGAGGCTAGTCAATGGACAATTTTGAACAGAACGTATCTCGACCACGGGACGAGGGCCAACCAATCGCACCGATCCCAACTTGAATGCTTTTGAGCTTACTTCGCGTTGGTTAGCACGAAGAAGGAGGCCCATCCTGATTGGCAGAGCCGGTTTGAGTGGCAGAATAGCCGAGGCTCGGCGGTAGGCTCCGGGACAGAGCCAGCGGCGCTGTCCACACGAGCGCAGGTCCTGAAACCCGCTGTGCGCACGATGGTGGCTTCGCCGAAGGCGTAGCACGGCGGCACCTCGCCGTGGGGATATTTACACGAAGAACAATAAATCCTGCGTTTTCCCAGTCTCTACAACGCGGCAAGACAGCGAGCATTCCTGTAGAAACGAGAACTACCCGGCCGTTTCAGTGGATTATATTCATGTTAGGAAACGGCAAACAAATGAAAGTTTACCTGCCCTGTTCCTTTGCACCGGATGCTAATTTGCAAGTTCGTAGGAAAACTCCGAACACTTCAGTGCATCTTTTCCTAATTTATTTTTGCAGCTGTTCTGTGTGCGCCATTTCAAATTTAACTCCTGACAAAGGTGCGTTTAGTAACTCTTCAGGGTCTCATTGCATGACATTTTTGGAAATCGTTTCACTGGAGTTTATGAATAATGCTTAAAAATGGGAATTCAAGGAGGAGACGTTTTCCACTAAAACAGAACATATTATTATTTTTTATTATTTAACTATTACTAGTTTAATTAAAGTCTCAGCAGCTGGAAGGGCAATTAAAACTGAACTAACAGCGAACATAGGAATGCAGATTCTATGAGGATCCACCAAAGACGCCGGGCAAGAGAACGCGGTTTGCTGTGCATTTACACAGCCGGGCTGCCTCCTCGGCTGTTCGGGCTGAACTGAGGTGGAAGGGGCAAAAATAACAACTACAGCAACAGTAACAACAGCAACTGCAACTACGGCGTATGAAACGCTTTTCCACCTGGACAAAGCTGTCTCATTCGTTTTGAGTACGGCGTATTATCCTGTCGGTCGGCTCATGAAAGGGTTAAAACAGCATATTTTTGGCGGCCCTATGACTGATGATAACAGGGTGTCGGGCCAGAAGGCGGGGAAATGACACCGGGAAAGTCATACCCTAGTTAAAAAGTCATATCCTTTTTTTGTTTTGCTGTCATTTATACAACTTTTTGCAATTGCAATTGCTTTATATCTAAGACGCTTGTAAACCTGTTTTTTCTCGAAACGATTCCCTCTGTTTTGGAACTTCGGGGATTCTCCCAGCAAAGAAAGAAAGAAAGAAGAAGAACTTCCCCCATCCCAGTACTGCGGCTCCAGCTGATATATTTCGGCATTGTTTTATTAGTAAACCATAACGGAAAACGGCTGTGAGAAGCATAGAAGCCACAGGGACAGGTAGTAGGCTCTGGTTACTGTAACAGACGCACTTCTTGATGGAAATACACTGTAAGCACGACCCCTTCGCAGCGATGCACAGTAAGTAAACGGCTTCTGGCTTTGAATGTGTACTTCAGGCTCACGGCCATTGCAGTTGAAGTTTTCACAACATTTGTGAAAAGTTTTTAGTGAATTTATATTAAGAACGAACTACACACAAATACAGAGAGGCGCAATATTTTTGTGTACGATAAATCTTAGATAAATGAGTAGCCTATTCGTTTGTTCCAATTAATTATACAGTAAAAGCAAATTGTAAACCATTGTATAATTTAATACAGCGCTGCTGTGGTTGGTCAGTGTCTTTTTCTGGTCCAAAATAAGCATACAATCCGTCTCTGCTAGTTTGGCTTGATGAGAGTGATGAGTGTGTGTGCCTTGTGTCACTGTGGTTGGGGGGAGGGGGGGGGGAGGTTGAGGGGGGGGGGGTGGTATTGGGGGGTTAGCAACAAATAAAAAAACGAACTTGACACTTGACCTGCTGGGTAAGTGCCACAAACACGACAAGAAACAAGTAGAGTTATGTCTAAGTGTGCAGATCTGCTTTGCGTTCCTCTGCACTGGTAGGTAGGATAGACCACATTGCTGTCGTATTCAGGAGTGACACTGTTCTGGCGACAACACCAGTCGATGTTTCCTCCACTTTCCTTTTACATTTCGTGTTGGTATGATAACGTAGGCCTGCCTGTCTCCTCGCATCTCTGGCCCTCTCGCGCACAGCGGTGTGAAATGCGCAGCCAAAACAATTAAACAAAGTCGTTCAAATGGTAGAAGGAATTTGCAACTAGGCCTCGCGCTACAACAAACGGAGGCTGATAAGAAGAGCAACACTGCAGGGTTGGTTCTTATTAAATAAGGAACAAACATAATCTTAAAGTAGGGAAATAATATTATTGGTACACTTTTTGTCAATGCGTTGTTTTATGTGATTAAGTCAATCAATATTTAATATTTAAATTAATGTATATTACACTGCAGTTGTAGCTCTGCCATCGAAACGTAGCCTTTTTCCTTTTAAATAATCACAATTAACATGTACTTTATGAATAATGCGTATACTATTTCTTGTCTTAAATACAAAGATATAAGGTAATTTCCCGGGCTTCACTGTGCTCGGAAGTCTGGAGAGAGGGAAGATTTGCCATTTCACAGGCAGTCATATGAAACGGCGATTCTCCACACGGCGAGTTAAACGCTGGATTAAATATACGGATAAAGAGAGCTAGAACGAATCACATTTAGCTACTTCCTTGTCCAGTTTCTCTCACGCCGAAGGAAGTCTTTTAGAAATGTGAAATTATTTGAGGCACAACGATGCATAAATGTTTCAAGGCGATAGACTAGCGTCACGGTAAAGTAAGAAGCGGAGGAGCTCTCCAAAATGATCAGGTAACAAGGCCGACTGCAAGTATGGGCCTGGTCTAACGGGGACAACACTGCGAAACAACACTGTGTGTCCCTGTGTGGGAAACAGAGACGGAGAGCTCTGTCTGATGCACTTTTATATTGTTGTGTATTTTATCTTTCAAAGAAACGAATAAGTGCACGGAGATGCAAGTATGAGGCAGTGCATCGAAACCAATAATCAAGAATAGTGATTAGGGAATTGAGTCTGCAAGTCCAAGGTTTTAGGTTCGATTTTCAAGTGGGGTACTGCTGTTTTTTTTTTTTTTTTTGAGTTTCAGTAAATATGTGCACTTGGAAAAAAGTGTAAAGTGTTATGGAGCGCCTGATAAACGCCTAAAATGTTAAAGGTTGGACACAATGCACCGCCGCGCCTAATCTTAAAAAACCCTGTAGTATCAGTAACCGTGTGAAATCTCTGGTGTGTTGTTTGCTACCAGCCCCACGGTCATATTTCCAATTACGGCAAAACTTTAAAAAAAAAACAAAACAATAGTGAATATGTGAATATTATCAGATATTACGTTCAGATGATTAGTTTTAACGCAGTGCCCTGAAACCTCTAAAGCACGTGACTTCAGGCGCGGCCTCCAAACGAGGAAACAGGAAATGAAGTGTTGGAAGATAACAGAAATATTTACGCTGTTATTTCGCTTCGTTATGTCCGTCTCGGAAACGACCAGAGAATGTAACTCATAAACGCGTTTTATTATACATAAAATAGTGAAATTAACAGAGGGAGGCTAATCCTATGTAGATGTGTAAAATGGCTGTCGCTTTTATCGCAATATAACACGAATGAACACAAATTACAAATGCAAGGAAATGCATAGGCTACCTGGAGAGATAAGCAGTCTATCAGTAAATCACAATAATAATAATGATAATAATAATAATAACAACAACAACAATACTTATAGCTATTATTATTATTATCTAGTAAACGACGACACGTGAACCTATAATCAATAAATTATGTATCATTATAATTATCTGCAAAATAAAATGGGAAATATTTTATTTTGGCCTTTCAATTTTGAGTAATATGTTGAGCTCATGACGCACGGTTGTACCCAGGTTAGTTTTGTTAGAACAGCCGTTTACAGCTGGTGTTAATCACGCTACAGCGCATTAAATGCATCCTGATAATATCTCTAGCTGCAGCTCATATAATTTATTGTAAAACCTACTCAGCGTACGTGGCATTAAAATAGTATTAATTCGCCATGAAAGAAAAAGAGGCGTATGGTGGACATTTAAGCAAGCCCGTCATAAAATAACCTGAAAAGAGCGTTTCTAGAGTCAGCTTTAGCGTGCCCGCCAGTTTAGCAGATGTGTTAAATGTAATTTACTATGTTGTTCATGGGAGGAGAAAATCACTGGCCGGGTGCAATGTTTCAATCGCATTGTGAAGTCTAATCTTAACCAGGCCAGCCGCGGATGCGAGCGGCACATTCTTCTTTCTCCCTTTCTTATTTGCCCCCTGTTCCTAAGTTATTAATAAGAAGCAAGCCCGTGACCCGTTAACTGCAATGGCGGCTCCTGACAACGGAGATAAAAGATTGAAATGGAATAGAGTACTCTAATAGAGCTTATTTTCTGGATGGGCGAACATAAATGTATTTTTCTTCAGCGCCGTATTTATTCCGGAAAGATCCACTAAATCAATCAGGGGGATGAAGAGGAGCCCGATACATAAGCTATCAGCAATATAAAGAGAAGAAATACTGTAAAGATCAGAACGCCTCCCCTTCAGAAATCCGTCCCCCGCCCCAAAGCCGGCTCTCCCACCAACCCTTAGTCACTGAGGTAATGAATTGCAGGGTTATAATATATCTTAACTGTGTTCATATTGTCTACCAATGCTTTACTATGACCGTCTTATCTTTCATTTGTAGTCTTAGAGTGATCTTTCCATGCATAGACACACAATATAAAATATACGTTTTTGCTCATTGAAACTCAGGACCGGATTTGAGTCTATTAAGCTTCGTCAATTACCTTAAATAAAATAAATTAATTATTTTATAGAACAACAGTGCGGTAAATGATTTTTATTGCTCATTCCAGATTTTATCATTTATGTATTTATTTATATTACGACTGTGGCTGCTCCTGATTCCGTTCAAATGTAGAAAAATTAGCATTTGTGGGAACTTGATTGAAAGTGAAGGACGCAGAGCACATTCAGGGTGCGCACGTGCAGGCCGCAGACCCGACCTGTGGCTTCTTTTCCTCACTCCGACGCTCCCAATCAGCTCTGCAGCTGAGAGTGAGGACTGCTTCCTTTCTCCAGAGATGAGATGTTGCCGAATTCTGTCACCATGTTTGCTTTACCCGCCTCTGCAAATAGCCCAGTTTCCAGGGGGAAATCACTTTTCTGCAGAAAGCTCCCCCCAGCCCCAAATCAGCCAGGGCCATCCATTAGCAGCGTAATCTGCAGGAGAAGCTCTACCTGCCATACCTGCTGGAAGCCTCTACGCTTCGCTTGTGCTGGTTTCTCCCTCCTCTTCAGCGCGCTGGTTGCAGAACTCAGCCATGGCAGCCATCGTGCCTGGGGGGTCATTTTACCAACATGTCCGCTGGGCGGGCTTCACCTCCATGTGGAAATCCCACCGTGCAGTTCCAAGCAGTCAGATTCACACACTGATATGAAGACCTCGCTCTCTCACACACTCACCCTGATACACAGCAGCTCAGGACAAAGCACACTTTGGAATTTGGGGAACCATGGAAGCATGTGCTAGCTGGTGTGCTTGTGAGGCTCGATGTTTGACTGTGCGGGCCCAGGTGGTCCAGCTGTGCGTGGAGATGAAAGCGACGCTGATGATCGGAAGTCCAGCAGAGCCTCCCAGGTGGGCTGGCTGACTGGTCCTGCTGTAACCATAGCGATTCAGCAGACGGTCTGGCTGAAAGAGTCCAGCGTGGTGGAATGGTCAGCTGGCCCGAGCTGCTGAGGGCAAGGTGTTGGGCGCTGGGTTCAGGTGTAGATGCTCAGGCAGCCTTAGTGTTCAGCTGGTTCTGCAGGACTGGTGCAGAGCTGGACCCGGTTCTGTTAAGCTCCCGGCCCGGCCCGGCCCGGTCCTGGCTCACCACCCTCAGACAGAATCCTGCTGCACTTTCCCCAGGCGGATCAGAGGTGGAAAGCCCATCTGGGCCCATCAGCCGTTAATGAGGACATCGAGTCAAAACTGGAGTATATTAAAGGAGTGGAATTTCAGGAGTTGGCTCCTGACTTTAACAGTCATACACCCACTGAAAGTTCGGCATCTATGGTTTTTACAGTGCAGACTTTCTTTCTGAACGCAGTGATTAGTCTGATCTTTGGACGTAGAAACTGTTGTCCTCCTCGGGCGAGATCTTTAAACGTGCCCTGCTCCTGAAGAAGAATAAATCTTGTAAAAAACCTTGTCTTCTGAGTGCCAGACATGTAGGTTTTCCCAGTTTTTAGTTTAGTATTTATGGTTTTTGCTCTTTTCTTGAGTGCAGTGGCTCTTTAATCTTTGGTTGGCCACCCAAGGACCTTCATCCTCTCCCCGCTGATTAGATCAGAAAGCTCTGGAGGGGCGATATCGGAAGCAGATCTTCTCTGTATCTCACGGACCTGCTGGGGATGTACTCTACGTGGGGCAACAACCCACACCTGCCCCTCGCCAGGTCTGCTCTGTGGCATCAGCCAGCTTAGCGTCGGTTTAACGCAGCACATTTGTTTCTAGCATAGAACTTGCAGTTCATAAAAATCCAGAATGATTTATGCTACAAGTTGAAATCCTAACTCCATTTCATAGGGTTACAGGGGGCCTTTTTTGCAATACGGGGCCAAAACAGATTTAGTTCTCTAAAAGAGAAGGTAAGGGTGTCCAAAAGAGAAAATAGGGAAGTAGGGATGCTCTGATGACAGCTCAAGATTAGCCAAAATGTGTTGACATGGATACGACCTTTAAAAGGTTTTTCTGAAAATTAGTTGAGTTATTTTATAAATGTGGAATTTCTTTCTACCGCCTCTGGGCTCAGTTTGCTGTGTCACTGACCGGCTGCAGCTCAGGGAGAAGCACACAGAGGTTCAGCTACTCAGTGAAACGTCCAGTGTTAATTCAACTCTAACAGAGAGCATATGATTTAACGCCGAACGTTTTAAAGGCTGTTTGTTGGACTCATTCCAACTGCACACTCATGAGCCCACCCGAGCGCATGCAGTGCGTTCACAGTGATGCCCCAACCTTCTTTTGTTTCCTATCAGGCCTCAAACACAATCAGTCTACAAATTAAATGGAAAAAAGTAACTCTGAATATTGCCTGAGATCTATTTTTTTGTATTTAACATTTGTTTTGTATTATTTTTGCTTGTAATCCATGCCATGTTTTTAAAATACATCAACCCCAAAGCCAGGATTATCTCTCTCTCTCTCTTCCTCTCGCTCTCTGTCTCTCTCTCTCTCAAAATATTTGCCACAAAGAAGCAATCAGTATGATAATATTAAAGGTAAAGGGATTATAGAGTGTCTGTGGTCTATGGTTGAGTTATTTATTTCTCTTTGTATGCAGTACTCACAAACAGGAGTGTACTGATATAGAAATAATTAAAATGCATCTCAGTGATGCTTGATGGATGAAATACACACAAGGGTTTGGGTTTTATAATGAGAAGAACAAAAGCAGGGATCTAAGTTTCCAAGTCCTTTAGTGTGTGGGCTATAGAGAAAAGATATAAAGATGCTTCCACCGATTTCTATGAATTATTAAATGAAAAATGAGACTGATAAAGTCTGTGCCTTTTAAATAAATTGTCTGTGAAAAGTATTTTCTTTTAAAATATCAAGTAGTATTCCTGCATGTTACGTTGAATATCATAAGAATTTAGACCTTTTAGATACCCCATTTAAACATACCACTAGGATTACTGTAGTTCATCGTAAAGATGGAGGTCTGTTACGTTTACTGCTAAACTTGTGGGGCTAGGAGTGTCACCCATTATCGCACTCATTCTCCCCCTCTTCCCCAGGGCATGGCGGGGTGAACCAGCTGGGCGGGGTGTTTGTGAATGGGCGCCCCCTGCCGGACGTGGTGAGGCAGCGCATTGTAGAGCTGGCGCACCAGGGCGTCAGGCCCTGCGATATCTCCCGCCAACTCCGCGTCAGCCACGGCTGCGTCAGCAAGATCCTGGGCAGGTGAGCGCCACCGGGCACCTGTGTCACCTACAGCATGGCACCACCTACAGCATGACACCACCCTCACCACCTAAAGCATAGCACCACCCATGCCATCTATAGCATGGCACCATCTCTCACCACCTAAAGCATAGCACCACCCACACCACCTACAGCATGGCACCACCCGCACGACCTGCAGCATGACACCACCCACACCACCTACAGCATGACACCACCCACACCACCTACAGCATGGCACCACCACTCATTACTGCACCCGTGCCGCCTTCTGCATGGCACCACCCTCACCACCTTCAGCATGGCACCACCCATGCCATCTTCAGCATGGCACCATCTCTCAGCGGTCGTACTGAGACCCAGTGCTTTTGCCCTCACACTCACAAGCTCCCAAACACAACATTGGCACATCTGTATCTATCGCAGTCAGCCGTACTCAGCTATTTCAGTGAGCCGTGTACAATGACACGGTACGCCAGCATGATTAGATGGAACAGAACACATTCTCTCAGACTGCTGTGAGCGCCATGCAACGGTTCATAAGGGTGGCAGCTTATTGCTTAATCCAGGGAAACAGAATTATGTATCACGTTCCAGGTGTACATCATTTAAAAAAAGCACTGAAAATGCCAGATTGCAGTTTTATTTATCTTTCACACTCATCCCTCGTTACTTCCGCCCATCCACCACATCCCTCTGTCCGACTCCCCGCAAAGACAAACTGGAAATTGAACGGTTGGGCTGATTCCCTCCCCTCGGTCTCTGTCACAAAGAGAAAGCCGCTCAGAAGGGAAGATTACTGGCGTTTGACGCATTTGCATCAAAATGAAAGCGGCACCTTATTTTTCTGCACAGAAATATTGAGGCGATTTGGAGGAATGAGGGAGAGGGATAAGCCCGCGCTGCCCTGGGCTGTATGAGAAATGCACTGCCCATTGTTCTCCCCCGCCATCCCCCCCCCCCCCCCCGCGCCCCCTGCCCCGACGCCCTGGTCACTCAAGCGTTACGTTTGGGGGGGGGGATTTACCCACGGCGCCCTGCTCCCGTCGCTGAAAGCGCTCGCATTTTATTGGGTAAAATAAACGAGCTGATATCAGTAACAGTTCCTTGGTAACCGCAGATAAGTTTCTGACTGGGCTGAAGTGTCAATGCGGCTGTTTATTTTGATCCCTGGACCCCCACCCCCTGCAGCCCCCCCCCCTTTCCCTAAAGGAATAATCACTCAGCACCGATACAGGGAAGCACAGGGAGAAGCAGGGAGGTGCAGGGAGCAGCAGGGAGGTGCAGGGAGATGCAGGGAGGCACAGGGAGGGGCAGGGAGGCGCAGGGAGAAGCAGGGAGGTGTAGGGAGGTGCAGGGAGAAGCAGGGAGGCACAGGGAGGGGCAGGGAGGCAGAGAGAGGGGCAGGGAGGGGTAGGGAGGTGCAGGGAGGTGCAGGGAGG
Source organism: Anguilla pacifica (assembly GCA_039654925.1). Classification (NCBI taxonomy): domain Eukaryota; kingdom Metazoa; phylum Chordata; class Actinopteri; order Anguilliformes; family Anguillidae; genus Anguilla; species Anguilla pacifica. The sequence continues at coordinate 391,722 of CM077288.1, forward strand.
CACAGAGAGAAGCAGGGAGGGGTAGGGAGGTGCAGGGAGGTGCAGGGAGGCACAGAGAGAAGCAGGGAGGCGTAGGGAGGTGCAGGGAGAAGCAGGGAGGCACAGGCATCGAGCAGCGGGGCTGAACTGCAGCCCGGGGCAGAAGCTGGGGGTGCAGAGGCAGATAGGCACTCAGTCTTTACCCCCCACCCCCGTGACACCCCTCTTATTCCAGCATCACTGTCTACTCAAACCGCACACCCACACAGCCTGGATCCTGTGTGTGAGAGCATGTGTGTGTGTGTGTGTGTGTGTGTGTGTGTGTGAGAGAGTGAAAGTATGAGAGTGTGTGTGTGTATGTATACATGTACACATATGCACGCACACGCACACACACACACACACTCTCTCTCTCTTCCTTTTACTACTCAGGTAAGCTCTCTTCTTCCGCACTCAGGAACAGTACTGTCCTGCAGACCCTGGCAATGGCAGCTGAATCTGGGCTGTCTGGGTTTCGTTTTGCACAGATACTATGAGACGGGCAGCATCAGGCCGGGAGTGATCGGGGGATCCAAACCAAAGGTTGCTACACCCAAAGTTGTCGACAAGATCGCTGACTACAAACGCCAAAACCCCACCATGTTTGCCTGGGAGATCCGGGACCGGCTGCTGGCGGAGCGGGTGTGTGACAACGACAGCGTGCCCAGCGTCAGCTCCATCAACAGGTGGGCAGGGCATCGGGTTGGCATGGCAACACACGCGCGCACACACATGCACACACATGCGCGCGCACACACACACACACACACACACACACACACTGACCTGTCTCTCCATCCTCAGGATCATTCGGACTAAAGTGCAGCAGCCTCCTCTACAGCCCATCTCCACTCACAGTTTAGGTAAGACCCCCCCCCCCCCCCCCCACAGCCAATTCTGCCCCCCGTCTGTACAGCCAGGACTGCCCCCCCGTCCATACTCCTCCCTTACAGCAAAGACTGGTGTGAAAACAGCCAGGATCGGATTTACAGATTTCCAGGAAGTTGGAAAAGTTTTGACAATATTGAGAGTGCAATATCCAGGAATGCAGAGCGCTCATGCTGCTAGAAACTGATCCCAGATCAAGTTTTATTTTCAAAATGGTGGCTGTGAGGTCAGGGCAGGATACACGGGCAGTGTGTGAGACCTTCTCTCTCTGCTTCCCTAAAGCTTCCACGGCAACAGTCACTCAGGTGTCCACGGTAACCAGTGACTCACCCGGCTCCTCCTACTCAATCAGCGGCATTCTGGGTATCAGCTCAACCACAGATGCCAGCAAGCGCAAGAGGGAGGAAGGTAAAGCTGTCTGCGTGTGTGCTAGTGCGTCTGCGTGTGCGTGTGTGTGTTAGTGTGTGTGTGTTCATGTGATCTTCACTCTTCTCTATTCCTAATATTTCTGGTCACGTCTTTCTTGTAATTTTGGAAAGTGGAAATAAAACAGCCAACTGCTGTGCATTCGGTTAACAGATGGGCATTTCCTGGGTGACTTACAGTTCACAACTCACATTAAACTTTGTATAATCACTTGGATGCTTAATGAAGGAGTTCAGGAAGAGACTGGAGGCAGAAGCCAGCATTCCAGCGTCTCAGTCCAGGCCCTTACGGCCCACAATGCCCCTCTGCACTGAGGCACAGAAACGCTGTGCTGCAGTGAATGCGTGGGGGGGGCATGATGTAATGCTGTCATCAGCCCAGCCTGTCAGAGTGTTTACAGCGAATGAATAGCGCCCCGCGGCGCTCGTTTAAGGGCAGATGCTCCCGTTGTCCATCATCACGCACTCCCTTCTGTTAATTAAAGGGGCCTGTGCCATGCTGGGAAATGTAGTTCATTTTTTACCATATGGCTTTTTTAAATGTTTGTTTTTTGGCTTGCTGATTTCAGTTTAGAGGTGTGTGTGTGTGTGTGTGTGTGTGTGTGTGTGTGTGTGTGTGTGTGTGTGTGTGTGTGTGTGTGTGTGTGTGTGTGTGTGTGTGTGTGTGTGTGTGTGTGTGTGTGTGTGTGTGTGTGCTGGGAGGTGAGAGGGGACGCAGGTGTGTGTGTGTGTGTGTGTGTGTGCTGGGAGGTGAGAGGGGACGCAGGTGTGTGTGTGTGTGTGTGTGTGTGTGTGTGTGTGTGTGTGTGTGTGTGAGTGTGTGTGCTGGGAGGTGAGGGGGGCACAGGTGTGTGTGTGTGTGTGTGTGTGTCTCTCTGGGTCTGCACCCTGCTGTCGCTCACTCTTTCGTGTCTCTATCCACAGTTCTCACAGCCACAGTGACTGCTGGTCTCTCTCAGATGCTTCATTATACAATACAAGTCCTGATTTGGAGGTTGCGATACAGTACATATCCTATATGCATGGAGCTGCGATACAGTACATATCCCATATACATTTGGCTGAGAAAATATACAACTGAGCAACCAAGACTACTGCATCACAATGAAATACAAACAGTAAAAACCCAAATACTGCAGGCATTCCAAAACATTAATCAGCACAAATAATACAAAATATACATGCCAAAAATATGAAATATTAATAGACTGGTCGACTAAGACATGGGACTATGTTCTCAGACAAATTAATTTGCTACAGTGATCTACATGTTCTAATAAATATAAAGTAATTTTGCCAAAATGGGAGACTCACAGATCTTGGAGATTCAGAGTCGTCTGAGAGTGACAGGATGGAGGAGCAGTGTGGAGTGATAGAGCGTCTGCTGTGATTGTAGTCCAAAATCCCAGTTTCTGATTTCTGTCTCCTTACAGCACGTCTCGCGCAGACGGCCTGCCTCAAACACGGCTGCGCACAGGCCTGTAGAGAGACTGGGGTTTAGCGCGTGATCGTTCGCATTTAACACGTATGAAGTCAAAGGCTGTTATGTATATCTTACCTGATATCACTCGGGATGTTGTTGTATAAACCACCTAGGGTTTCTCACCTCTGCTGAAATTAACACGAATGACCACCTACAACCCAAATTATTTTTTCAATGATAAAACAAACAGAACAGCATCAGAGTCTGTTCCTCGCGACTTAAAAATGACATGGAAATGACACCCGCGGAAACTGGGTAGATTTAAGCGAATGTTGTGGGAACCAGAGACCCTTACCTGGGGTGCTGTGAGTCAACGCCGTGTCCGTGCTCATCTGCCTTAAGTAGGCAGCATACTCCAATCGACGCGCGTAGCCTACTTTTCAAAAACGAACGACCGAAAAACACGTCCGCGAACATCGTGGTCAGTATGCTCAAAACGAACTCCGCGTGCTCGGTTTAATGTCACTCCAAGCCTGTTATGATCCCTGCTCCGCAGGAGATCAGGCGCTGTGAAAGCGGGCCACCTTACTGTTCGTTTCATTAAGTTCATTGTTAATCACGGCGCAATTAGCGAGCGGCTGCCGCTTTAATTGCTGTTACACATGACAGCGTGTTGGTGCCGGCGTTGCGGAGGGGAAAAAAACAAAGCGCTCTAAACGGATTTGAATATTTAATTGACAGCGCGTCACGCTGTGAGAGCATATCGCCGGGCTCGTGGAGCGCAGCCAGAACTTTTCTTCTCCAAGTCCGCTCACGCTGCCCCGAAAACATCTGCTTGTGTGCGTGGTTGTGATTGTTTTCTGTGAACCCTCTTTTTCCACAATGCTCTCTAACATTGCTATAAGCTTGCAGGAGTTTATTTCGATTGGCTTTGCTGTAAATTAAGTTTGAAAGTTTGACTAAGGCTGCGGTAAAATCATTTTCAGACATAGTTTTGAACAGTGGTCTCCAACCCTGGTCCTGGTGAGCTACAGGGTCTGCTGGTTTTCATAGTGACTCTGCACTTCATGAATCAATTAGAGCAGTTGATTACACAGTTAACTCAACTCACCTGGTGTCTTGGGTCTCAATTCAATTGGATGCTGATTTTAAGGTGAAAACAAAAACCAGCAGACCCTTTCTCGACACGGACAAGAAAGTTTTGTGTATGTTACGTAAATGTTTGGAAATCCTGGAACATGAACATGTAAATGAGTAATATTTATTTGTATATAGAATATTATTTGGACCCAATGTTTTTATTCTTTGTATTTCATATTGAATATTTTCTTTGGAAGTCAAGAAACATAACTAACTAACTAGCTCTCCAGGATCAGGGTTGGAGACCACTGGTTTAGAAGTACTCTGAAATCCCTACCTGTGGAAATCTCAGCCAATCACCACATATGAAAATAGATGACGTAACTCACTAAGTTCAACCCAGTGGTGCTTTGACCACTCTGCACTGACTCCATTTGCGTCATTTTGTTGTCTAATGTTGCACCTACGGGGCGTAGTTTGCGCTAAAGTGGTTTGGGAAAAAAATGATGCACTCCATACCCTATGCTTTAACAAAGTCACCTGACACAGTTCTGCAAAGCATGATGGGAATGAAAGTGTTGGGAGGGGGCAACAGTGAGGAGGGCGGTACTGACCCAGCCGAAACAGAGGGGAGGTAGGGTGAATGGGGAGGGCATGTGGGGGTCGCCCTTCCTGAAATAATGAGATCCCCCCCACATTGAAAGTGAGCTCATTAAGAGGTTAGGGGACGGATTCAGGCAGAAACAGATCATGTTTAATCTCTCCAGAGCTCCCTCACCTCCCGGTCTCCTCCTGCAGAGCTCCCTCACACCTCCCGGTCTCCTCCTGCAGAGCTCCCTCACACCTCCTGGTCTCCTCCTGCCCCATGCACCAGAGGGAGGCTCAGGATGAGTGGAAAGAGAGAAGGAGATACAGAATGAGAGTGGAAGAGAGGGAGGGAGAGAGATAAATGGAGACAGAGGGAGGGAGAGCGATAGAGAGAAAGAGAAAGATGGACAGAGGAAGAGGAATGAAAGGTAGAAAAAGATACACAGGAGGACCAGGAATGGGGAGGGATCCATTCAGTGTCCTGGGCTCTGATTGGGTGGTGATCGGGGGTACTGGGCTCTGATTGGGTGGTGATTGGGGGTACTGGGCTCTGATTGGGTGGTGATCGGGGGTACTGGGGTGGTCAGGGCGGTCGGGGGATTTGGGGTGAGTAGGGTTATCACAGACGGGTGAGGATAGAGGGAGATTTGGGGGTGTCAGAGAACACATCCCCCCCCCCCCCCCAATCCCACTCAGCTCACTCTGCTAATCTGTGTCAAGTGCACAGAGATTCACGCCTGTTGTTCTTTTTTTTTTTGCCAAACCCCCCGTGGCCCCCCCCCCCCCCCCCCGTCCCATCTCGGGGGGCCACAGACGTCCGGTCCGTTTGTCCTGCTTAAAGACTTTCATTTGCAGGCCCAGACAAAGGCGGTGGGAGAGAGAGAGAGAGAGAGAAAGAGAGAGAAAGAAAAAGAAAACAATGCAGCCTTGTTGTAGTGTTTTTGGAGGGAGGTGTGGGGTGTGGGGGGGGGTTTTAATAAGAAAGGCAGAGAGCTTCCTCTTCCTGCTCTCTCACCGTGAATGCCCCCCTCCTGTGTGTGTGTGTGTGTGGTGTGTGCGGTGTGTGCATGAGTGTGTGTGTGTGTGTGTGTGTGAGGGAAGAGCCTGGCTTTGTGTCGCCCAGGCCGAGAGTTCAGGCTTTCACAGGAGCAGAGAGCAGCAGGAGCTCAGGCTTTCACAGGAGCAGAAAGCAGCAGGAGCACAGCCTTTCATAGGAGCAGAGAGCAGCAGGAGCACAGCCTTTCACAGGAGCAGAGAGCAGCAGGAGCTCAGGCTTTCACAGGAGCAGAAAGCAGCAGGAGCTCAGGCTTTCACAGGAGCAGAGAGCAGCAGGAGTTCAGGCTTTCACAGGAGCAGAGAGCAGGAGGAGCACAGCCTTTCACAGGAGCAGAAAGCAGCAGGAGTTCAGGCTTTCACAGGAGCAGAAAGCAGCAGGAGCACAGCCTTTCACAGGAGCAGAAAGCAGCAGGAGCACAGGCTTTCACAGGAGCAGAGAGCAGCAGGAGCACAGGCTTTCACAGGAGCAGAGAGCAGCAGGAGCTCAGGCTTTCACAGGAGCAGAAAGCAGCAGGAGCACAGCCTTTCATAGGAGCAGAGAGCAGCAGGAGCACAGCCTTTCACAGGAGCAGAGAGCAGCAGGAGCTCAGGCTTTCACAGGAGCAGAAAGCAGCAGGAGCTCAGGCTTTCACAGGAGCAGAAAGCAATAAGCCGGCTGAAATGGTGCCATCAACGGCTCCTGATTGATCAGCTGGATTCCATCAGCCGCAGAGGACGCTGGGATTAAGTGGGCGGTGATGAGTTGAGCCAGTTAAACTCCGCTCTTCATCGCTTCCTTTATTTCAGCCTCACAGGGTCCTGGAATTGGACAATCACTGGAGACTGGAGATCATATACCCTGTGTGTGTGTGCATGTGTGTGTGTGGGTGTGTGTGTGTGTGTGGGTGTGTGTGTGCATATGTGTGTGTGTGTGTGCATATGTGTGGGTGTGTGCGTGTGTGTGTGCATATGTGTGGGTGTGTGCGTGTGTGTGTGTGTGTGTGAGGGGGTGTGGGTGGGTATGTGGGGAGGTGTATGAGTGTATGGTTGTTTGTGGGGAGGGGGGCTATGTGTGTGTGTGTGTGTGTGTGTGAGGGGGTGTGGGTGGGTATGTGGGGAGGTGTATGAGTGTATGGTTGTTTGTGGGGAGGGGGGCTATGTGTGTGTGTGTGTGCATGTGTGTGTGTGTGCATATGTGTGGGTGTGTGCGTGTGTGTGTGCATATGTGTGGGTGTGTGCGTGTGTGTGTGCATATGTGTGGGTGTGTGTGTGTGTGTGTGCATATGTGTGGGTGTGTGCGTGTGTGTGTGTGTGTGTGAGGGGGTGTGGGTGGGTATGTGGGGAGGTGTATGAGTGTATGGTTGTTTGTGGGGAGGGGGGCTATGTGTGTGTGTGTGTGTGTGTGTGAGGGGGTGTGGGTGGGTATGTGGGGAGGTGTATGAGTGTATGGTTGTTTGTGGGGAGGGGGGCTATGTGTGTGTGTGTGTGTGTGTGTGTGTGTGTGTGTGAGGGGGTGTGGGTGTGTGTGAGGGGGTGTGGGTGGGTATGTGGGGAGGTGTATGAGTGTATGGTTGTTTGTGGGGAGGGGGGCTATGTGTGTGTGTGTGTGTGTGTGTGTGTGAGGGGGTGTGGGTGGGTATGTGGGGAGGTGTATGAGTGTATGGTTGTTTGTGGGGAGGGGGGCTATGTGTGTGTGTGTGTGTGTGTGTGTGTGTGTGTGTGTGTGTGTGTGTGGGTGGGTATGTGTGTGTGTGAGGGGCTATGTGTGTGTGTGTGTGTGTGTGTGTGAGGGGGTGTGGGTGGGTATGTCTGAGTTCATTCTGTGGCTTTCCTCTCGTCTCCAATCCCCCCCACCCCCTGCTCTCCTGTTACAGCCCTGCCTCATCCCTCCCCCCTCTCTCTCTCTTGTTACAGCCCTGTGCAATCTCTCTCTCTCTCTCTCTCCCTCCCCCTCTCTCTCCCCACCCCTCTCTCTGCTGTTGCAGCCCTGCCTAATCTCTCTATCCCTCTTCTCCTGTTTCAGCTCTGTGTAATCTCCCTCTTTCTCCCTCTCTCCCTCCCCCTCCCTCTCTCTCCCTCTCTCTGCTGTTGCAGCTCTGCAGGAGCCCTCGCTGCTGAATGGCCACGCCCACATGGGGCGGGACTTCCTGAGGAAGCAGATGAGGGGGGAGCTGTTCACGCCGCAGCAGTTAGAGGTACTGGACCGAGTGTTTGAGTGGCAGGCCCTCTCTGACCTCTTTCCCACCCCCGATCCCAGCAGGCCCCAGCAGGTAAGGGGACGCTCACGCACCTGCTGGCTCCGCCCCCTCCCTACCTGTGCACACACACCTGCACAACTCTGCTGGCTCCGCCCCCTCCCTACCTGAGCACACACACCTGCACAACTCTGCTGGCTCCGCCCCCTCCCTACCTGAGCACACACACCTGCACAACTCTGCTGGCTCCGCCCCCTCCCTACCTGAGCACACACACCTGCACAACTCTGCTGGCTCCGCCCCCTCCCTACCTGAGCACACACACCTGCACAACTCTGCTGGCTCCGCCCCCTCCCTACCTGAGCACACACACCTGCACAACTCTGCTGGCTCCGCCCCCTCCCTACCTGAGCACTCACACCTGCACAACTCTGCTGGCTCCGCCCCCTCCCTACCTGAGCACACACACCTGCACAACTCTGCTGGCTCCGCCCCCTCCCTACCTGAGCACACACACCTGCACAACTCTGCTCGCTGTGGACGCGTACTTGCGCACATGCACACATATGCCCACATGCACACATATGCACACGTGCACACACATGCGCACGTGCACACATCCAGAGGACACACGTGCACACATGCACACCTCAGGGAACAGGTTCAGCTGTTTGTGTGCAGAGCAGAATGGGTGTCTGCATGGGAATGAGACTAAAAGGCTGTATTTGGACAGGCAGTGGGCTGGTGTGGCTATAGGCCGTTAATGGGGCTCAGTGAATACCCATAATCCCCACACAGCCTTCACTTCCCTCCCAGTGGCAGTACGTTACGCCGGCTGCTTGCTGCAGTGGAAGACCTACTTCCTGGCTAATTACCCAGAGTGCCGCTGTCAGATCAATGGGCACGTCAGGGCTAAGGAGAGACAGACGGATGAACCTCTGCTCCCGTCTCCTCTAGTGGAGTTCAAAGGTCAAAGTCGGAAGCGGGATTGGGGGGAAGGATCCGCCCTTGATGTGCAACAAGGAAGTAATGCGCTTCATGGCATAGACATTATTCACCTGAACCTTCTGCTGTGTGTGTGTGTGTGTGTGTGTGTGTGTGGGTGTGTGAGTATGTGTGTGTGTGTGTGTGTGTGTGGGTGTGTGAGTATGTGTGTGTCTGTACACTACAGCCAGTGCAACATCCCCAGCATCTCCATGCATTTCCCAAATGTACCCTGAAAGAACAATAATGTTTTATTTGGGCACTGATTACAAGCAGAAAAGGTCCAAATTAATGATGTGTTGTTGGCTGGGGGTAAAGTCCTATGTACCTATACGGTTCCACCCCAGTGTCAAATGTTCATACCTTTTTAAGCACGTATTTGCACCCTTTATTCTGAGAGTGTAGGGTCAGTGCTGCAGTCAGTGCAGGGTCAGTCCTGCAGTCAGTGCAGGGATAGTACTGCAGTCAGTGTAGGGTCAGTCCTGCAGTCACGGCAGGGTCAATGCTGCAGTCAGTGCAGGGTCAGTGCTGCAGTCAGTGCAGGGTCAGTCCTGCAGTCAGTGTAGGGTCAGTGCTGCAGTCAGTGCAGGGTCAGTGCTGCAGTCAGTGCAGGGTCAGTCCTGCAGTCAGTGTAGAGTCAGTGCAGGGTCAGTCCTGCAGTCAGTGCAGGGTCAGTCCTGCAGTCAGTGTAGGGTCAGTGCTGCAGTCAGTGCAGGGTCAGTGCTGCAGTCAGTGCAGGGTCAGTGCTGCAGTCAGTGTAGGGTCAGTGCTGCAGTCAGTGCAGGGTCAGTGCTGCAGTCAGTGCAGGGTCAGTGCTGCAGTCAGTGCAGGGTCAGTCCTGCAGTCAGTGTAGGGTCAGTGCTGCAGTCAGTGCAGGGTCAGTCCTGCAGTCAGTGTAGGGTCAGTGCTGCAGTCAGTGCAGGGTCAGTGCTGCAGTCAGTGTAGGGTCAGTGCTGCAGTCAGTGCAGGGTCAGTCCTGCAGTCAGTGTAGGGTCAGTCCTGCAGTCAGTGCAGGGTCAGTGCTGCAGTCAGTGTAGGGTCAGTGCTGGAGTCAGTGCAGGGTCAGTCCTGCAGTCAGTGCAGGGTCAGTGCTGCAGTCAGTGCAGGGTCAGTGCTGCAGTCAGTGTAGGGTCAGTGCTGCAGTCAGTGTAGGGTCAGTGCTGCAGTCAGTGTAGGGACAGTGCTGCAGTCAGTGCCCTAAATGTGCGCTGCTGAATTCCTTCCGCCATTCGAGACTCCTGTAACCGTGGTGACAGTGTGATTTATTCCTGTTTGTGCCCGTTTCCATAGCGTTTACGGGAGATTGGGGGGGTGTGGGGGGGGGGGGGGGCAGAGAGTGGAAATGCATTATGTAAATGACGGTGAGCGTCCTTCACTGAGCCAAAGTCACGCGATTAAGCCTCGTCTGCTGACGGCGAGAGTGCAGGAGCTATTAGAGCAGCCAGGGCACTATTAGAGCAGCCAGGGCTCTATTAGAGGGGCCAGGGCACTATTAGAGCAGCCAGGGCACTATTAGAGGGGCCAGGGCTCTATTAGAGGGGCCAGGGCACTATTAGAGCAGCCAGGGCACTATTAGAGGGGCCAGGGCACTATTAGAGCAGCCAGGGCACTATTAGAGGGGCCAGGGCACTATTAGAGGGGCCAGGGCACTATTAGAGCAGCCAGGGCACTATTAGAGGGGCCAGGGCACTATTAGAGCAGCCAGGGCACTATTAGAGGGGCCAGGGCTCTATTAGAGCAGCCAGGGCTCTATTAGAGCAGCCAGGGCACTATTAGAGCAGCCAGGGCACTATTAGAGGGGCCAGGGCACTATTAGAGCAGCCAGGGCACTATTGCATGCAGCTCTGCATGCAGAGAGCAGAGGAGCGGGAGGAGGCGCAGAGGGAGGCGCAGAGGAGCAGAAGGAGCAGAGGAGCAGGGGGAGGAGCAGAGGGAGCACAGGGAGCAGAGGGAGGTGCAGAGGAGCAGGGGGAGGCGCAGAGGAGCAGGGGGAGGAACAGGGGGAGCACAGGGAGCAGAGGGAGGTGCAGAGGAGCAGGGGGAGGCGCAGAGGAGCAGGGGGAGGAACAGGGGGAGGCGTGCTGGCTGAAGTGTACACAAGATGAGCGGCAGATATCTTTACTCTGCTGCGGCACCGTCTGCGGCCAGCGGTGAAACCAGATGTGTCAGCGTGTCTCCTTAGGAACACACACACACACACACACACACACTTGCCCTCACTCCCCACCTCTGCACGTTTCCTCTCTTTCTTTCACTGATCCATCCCTCACCTTCTCTCTCTTTCCTTCTGTCTCCCCCCCCCCCCCCCCCGCCACAGCTCGGTCTTCATGTTCTGATCAAGCTTGATGGCTTATGAATTCCAAAATTGACAACATTTATGGGGAAAATGAGGATAATCCATCTTCCTTAGCGGTCTGTCAGGGGGGCTGGCGGAACTTCATAATGTTCAATTACCCAGAGCCCCCCCATCCCCCCATCCCCCCTCACATTTACATGGGCACATTAGAGCACACACGGAGAGGGGACAGAGAGAGGGAGAGGGGGAATTCTGCACTTCCTGAGAGAGAGAGAGGGAAGGAGGGATGGAGGGACAGAGAGAGGGAGAGAGAGGGAGGGAGACAAGGAGGAAGGGAGAGGGAAGGAGAGAGAGAGGGAAGGGGGAGGGATGGAAGGGAGAGAGAGAGTCGATGACGAGGAGGGAGACTGCTCTGGTCACAGTTGGCTGGCAGCTCTGGGTTGATGAGCAGGGGGATGTTTAAGAGGTCAGGCTGGATCGTCACGTCCTCACAGATTGTTTTAAAGAGACGACAGCAATGTTTATCTCCCACTACTGCCCAGGGAAGCAGTAATGTGTGCACAGTCTCTCTCTCTCTCTCTCTCTCTCTCTCTCTCTCAGCTTCTCCCACACACACACACACACACACACGCTCACACGCTCACACACACACACACACACGCTCACACGCTCACACACACACACACACGCTCACACACACGCTCACACGCTCACACACACACACACACGCTCACACACACACACACACACACACACACGCTCACACGCTCACACACACACACGCTCACACGCTCACACACACACACACACACACACGCTCACACGCTCACACACACACACACACACACACACACACACACACTCACACGCTCACACACACACACACACACACACGCTCACATGCTCACACACACACACACACACACACACACACGCTCACACACACACACACACACACACACGCTCACACACACACACACACACACACACACACACGCTCACGCTCACACACACACACACACACGCTCACACGCTCACACACACACACACACACACGCTCACACGCTCACACACACACACACACACACACACGCACACACACGCTCACACGCTCACACACACACACACACACACACATGCTCACACACACACACACACACACACACACACACGCTCACACGCTCACACGCTCACACACACACACACACACACACACACACACACACACGCTCACACACACACACACACACACACACACACAGTGTGCTCCTTGTCATGCCTTCTTTTTCCATTAGAGTCCATAGATCATTAAATCAGATGGACTGTGAGTCAAATGGACTTGCAACCTGAGAAATAAAGGTTCCCTAAGGACAGGCCTGGAGAGATTGGCAGGTCTAACAGACATTACTGTATGTGATCGGGTTTTCTATGAGAGTGCTTCTCTGTCTCTCGCTCTGGTACCTGTTCAAACAAAAATCAATCACAGCGTTCAGAAAAGGCATCACAAACCTTAAACTAAACCATGAAAAAATTGTTCTTCATTTTTAATGTATGTTTTTATTTTATTTTTTGAAATAACAACTCAGTTTTAGTGTTTCTTTATAATTTACCGAATGTCGGGAGGAATTGTGGAATAAGGAATTGTGCACTGATAAACAATATTAGCAACTTCTTACAGAGCTATCATCCAAAATAGGCTTCACACTGAATCCTGATCGATGGTTAATCCCATCATCCTGCGTGATGACAATGCAGCACACACCTGAGATCCCGGTCTGAGAAAACTGGCACAGCTGTGGGGGGGGTGGGGTTTGGGGGGGTTCTCTTGTTTGCCCTCTGACCAGCCCTTCGCCCGGCTCTGTACTCACCACAGAGCTGCAGCGATGAGGTTGTGTTGGGTCTCTTTCCACCTGACGTACCCCTCCACCCCCCCCCCCCCTCCTGTCTCTCAGGCGACGGACTACTCAGCCATGGTCTCTCTGGCGGGGGGGCTGGAGGAGATGAAGGGCAGTCTGGTCACCCCTGGGGGGGCCGAGCTGGGGGCCGGCGTCCCTGGGCCACAGCCCTACCAGCTGGTGTCAGGTAGGGGAGACACGCCCACTCACGGTTCATTCCAGAATACAGCTCTGAGGACACTGGTGGGCTGTGCGGGTTGAGGCTGCTTCCCTCTCCTGTAATGGCTGAGCACTGCCCTCTAGTGGCAGAGATTGTCTCTGCCTGCCTCAACCAGCGGAGGGCAGTCCCAGTGTCTGAATGTGTGTGTGCATGTGTGTGAGTGTGTGCGTGTGTGAGAATGTGTATGTGCACGTTTAATGGTGCTGCATGTTGACAGGTATGTGTGTGTGCGTGTGTGTGTGTGTGTAGGTGTGTGTGTGTGTGTGTGCGAGTGTGTGTGTGTGTGTGTAGGTGCGTGCGTGTGTGTGTGTGTGTGTGTAGGTATGTGTGTGCGTGTGTGTGTGTGTAGGTACGTGTGTGTGTGTGTGTGTGTGTGTGTGAGTGTGTGTGTGTGTGTAGGTATGTGTGTGCGTGTGTGTGTGTAGGTACGTGTGTGTGTGTGTGTGTGCGTGTGTGTGTGTGTGTGTGTGTGAGTGTGTGTGTGTGTAGGTGTGTGTGTGTGTGTAGGTATGTGTGTGCGTGTGTGTGTGTAGGTACGTGTGTGTGTGTGTGCGTGTGTGTGTGTGTGAGTGTGTATGTGAGTGTGTGTGTGAGTGTGTATGTGTGTGTGTGTGAGTGTGTGTGTAGGTGCGTGCGTGTGTGCGTGTGTGTGTGTGTGCACGTTTCATGGTGCTGCATGTTGACAGGTATGTGTTTGTGCGTGTAGGTGTGTGTGTGCGTGTGTGTGTGAGTGTGTGTGTAGGTGCGTGCGTGTGTGTGTGTGTGTGTGTGAGTGTGTATGTGAGTGTGTGTGTGAGTGTGTATGTGTGTGTGTGTGAGTGTGTATGTGAGTGTGTGTGTGAGTGTGTATGTGTGTGTGTGTGAGTGTGTGTGTAGGTGCGTGCGTGTGTGTGTGTGTGTGTGTGTGTGAGTGTGTATGTGAGTGTGTGTGTGAGTGTGTATGTGTGTGTGTAGGTGTGAGTGTGTGTGTGTGTGTGTGTGAGTGTGTGTGTAGGTGCGTGCGTGTGTGTGAGTGTGTGTGTGAGTGTGTGTGTGTGTGTGTGTGTGTGTGTGAGTGTGTGTGTGTGTGTGTGTGTAGGTGTGTGTGTGAGTGTGTGTGTGTGAGTGTGTGTGTGTGTGCGTGTGTGTGTGTAGGTATGTGTGTGTATGTGTAGGTGTGTGAGTGTGTGTGTGTAGGTGTGTGTGTGTGTGTGTGTGTAGGTGTGTGAGTGTGTGTGTGTGTGTGTGTGTGTGTGTGTGTGTGTGTGTGTGTGTGTAGGTGTGTGTGTGCGTGTGTGTGTGTGTGTGTGTGTAGGTGTGTGAGTGTGTGTGTGTGTGTGTAGGTGTGTGTGTGTGTGTGTAGGTGTGTGTGTGTGTGTGTGTGTGTGTGTGTGTAGGTGTGTGTGTGCGTGTGTGTGTGTGTAGGTGTGTGTGTGCGTGTGTGTGTATGTGCATGTTTAATGGTGCTGCATGTTGACAGGTATGTGTGTGTGTGTGTAGGTGTGTGTGTGCGTGTGTGTGTATGTGCGTGTGTGTGAGTGTGTGTGTGTGTGAGTGTGTGTGTGTGTGTGTGTGTGTGAGTGAGTGTGTGTAGGTGTGCATGTGTGTGTGTGTGTGAGTGTGTGTAGGTGTGTGTGTGTGTGTGTGTGAGTGTGTGTAGGTGTGTGTGTATGTGCGTGTGTGTGAGTGTGTGTGTGTGTGTGAGTGTGTGTGTGTGTGTGTGTGTGAGTGAGTGTGTGTAGGTGTGCATGTGTGTGTGTGTGTGAGTGTGTGTGTGTGTGAGTGTGTGTGTGTGTGTGTGTGTGTGTGAGTGTGTGTAGGTGTGTGTGTGTGTGTGTGTGTGAGTGTGTGTAGGTGTGTGTGTATGTGCATGTTTAATGGTGCTGCATGTTGACAGGTATGCGCTTTTTGTCTCTACAGGTCGAGATCTCGCCGGAACCACTCTGCCAGGGTACCCCCCTCACGTGCCCCCTACTGGCCAGGGCAGTTACTCCACCCCCACCTTGAGCAGCATGGTACCTGGTGAGTCACCACAGAACACCTGCTCTCGCCCCTCAGAACCCGCAGGTGGGTGGCGGGGAGGGACTGACGTGGGCTGGGAGATGACAGACAGGATAAGAACATCCAATGGTCTTCACAGCGTTTAAATTAATGACTCCCCTCGCTCATCACGATGTTTGTGTGAACTTATTTTATATATTTTTTTAATGTAAGACAAGATCGAGCATATATTAGGGGCGTGGCTAGGTAAACGTGTGGCCTCGATAAGTGGGCTCAGAAGGTTCTGGAATCCCTGCTCTGTTGGCACCCAGTCGGGCTTGAGGAAAGAGCTTAAGGATGAGGAGGCATGTCACACAGGGCTGTTTAAACGCTGCTGCCTGCCACTGTACTTCACGCTTTAGAAAGAAAGCTTCTGGGAAGCCTGGGATCCCGCGGGAGTTCCCCGCGTTTCTGGTGTGTCTTTCACACCGACAGCGGACCGGAGCTGTCCTGTCCCTTCAGCTGGATCAGTGCTCGTTTTTTTCTTTCTTCCTTTCTTTTTTTTTCTTCCGTGAGCGGTTTAAAAGGTCACGGCAGAGAAACAGATTTGGAGGTGCCGGCGAGGAGAGTGCGAGATGAGGTCGCTCCCGCTGTCTCTCCCTCGCTGTTTCTGTCAATCACGGCTCGCTCGCTCGAAGAAAAGAGCGCGCGCCGCGCGACTTTAACTGGTCCGTTTGTTCCGATCTGATTCACCTGAACTGAAAAGCTACCACGCGCGTAATACCGGCGGGCCAGTAGGGAATCCTATTATACGTACAGATGAAGTGTATGGACCTCCGCTGCCGCTTTTTAAAAAACAGAGCGCCTCATTTGTCCAGGCTTTTACTGGGCATAGTTTTAACGCCGAACCACCGCGTAAATCACGCGATATGTACCGTGCGAAACGCATTCGAATGTTTGAATTTTTGAGTGGTGCAGATAACCCCCAGCGTTCCTTTGTGTGAACCATTGTGATAATGAACCTCTTTACCTCTGCCTTATTTATGTGGACACCCCAGGGATAGCGGGGGGGGGGGGGTCTGTCTTAGGCACTTCCTCTTTCTCCCTGTCTGCCAGGATGACAGCAGTCCCAGGGGGGCAGGAAATGTGGTGCAGGGGGGTTTTGGGGCTTTGGGGGGGGGGGGGGGGGTGGCTGTGAATACAGTCATTAGAGTCCAATCGCAGCAGCCCAGCTGTCCCTCCTTGACATCAGTTAATTTGTTTTTAATGAAAATCACCACTGACCCCTGACTAATTCATTCATACTCACCCTTTCCATCTTCACCCTTTCCCTGCTTTTTTAGGGTTTGTATTTCAATCCTCCACATGCACATGCCACATGCACACACTACGTACAGATGCACACGCACACGCTACGTACACATGCACACACTACGTACACATGCACACGCACACGCTACGTACAGATGCACATGCACACGCTACGTACAGATGCACACGCACACACTATGTACACATGCACACACTACGTACAGATGCACACGCACACACTATGTACACATGCACACACTACGTACAGATGCACACGTCATGCACCTGCATGCACACACGCACACATACGCACCACATATACTGTATCTCAGACATACACACACAAACAGACACATGCACACAGGACATTTATACCTATACATCACACACAGGCATCCACACATGCTCACAAACTTGCAAGCACCCCCCCCCCCCCCCAATACACACACGCACACACAAGCATATTGGAAATTCATATTCATTTTCTGTTATCTGGAGAACGTAAAATCATATTTGATTATCAAGGCTGGTCAGTCAATGCTCTTTCTGCTAATATGTTAATGTGATAAAATAGAATGGAATAGAATAGTTGGGTAGAATAGAACAAACACAATAGAAATCACAATAGAGTGCTGGCCAAACACAGACTCATTTAACATCAAGAAGGGTATATGAGATATTCACTACTATCATGATTATTTTTCTCAATTCTATGAGTGCCGCGCACCGCCATCGTGCCAGGCTTCAGCCCCGCGCGCGAGACCCTGCGGGACAGCGCCCCCTGCTGGTGCGCCTCTGTAACGGAAGTTAAAGTGCGCAAACGCCCATCTCCCCATTTCACTCCTCCTCCTCTTTTCATCCCTCTTTCAACTTCCTTTCTCCAGCACCCCTTCCAGCCAGCGGCATGATTATCAGGTGAATCTCCTCCACGCACCTCCCTCTCATTGGGGGGGGGGGGGGGGGGGCTCGACAAACAGAGGCTGTTCAGAGCCACTGAGGCAGAACAGAGTTGGGGGGGAGGGAGGAAGGGAGAGAGGGATGGGACTTGTGATTGCGACTGTCAGCCAGGGAACAGAAGTCCCCAGAGAGAGAAATGAGGAGTGGGGGAGAGGGAGAAAGAGAGGGAGAAAGAGAGAGATGATCTCTGTCAGCGACAGCAGAAGGGAGAAGCACTTACAACAGCAGAGAAACACAGGCGAAGGAGCGATGTTTGGGGAGGTGAAGCAACGGGACGTCCGAGGGAGAGGGGAAGGAGGAGGATGAGACAGAGGGAGGGGAAGGAGGAGAGAAGGAGGAGTGGGAGAGAGAGAGAGGGAGAGGGGAAGGAAGGAGAGGAGGAGGAGACTGAAGGAGAGAGGGAGAGGGGAGGAGGAGACAGAGGGAGAGGGGAGGAGGAGACAGAGGGTGAGAGGGAGAGGGGAGGAGGAGACAGAGAGAGAGAGGCAGAGGGGAGGAGGAGAAAGAGGGAGAGAGGGAGAGGGGAGGAGGAGACAGAGGGAGAGGGGGAGAGGGGAGGAGGAGACAGAGGGAGAGAGGGAGAGGGGAGGAGGAGACAGAGGGAGAGAGGGAGAGGGGAGGAGGAGACAGAGGGAGTGACTGAGGCACAAGAAAGAGAAAAACAACCTGCTCCCGAATTTCCATACCCTACCCTGTCCAGCGCGGGGGCGCCGAAACACAGACAGACCGCGCGGGGGCAGGGGCTGGGGCGGGGGCTGGGGCGGGGGCTGGGGCGGGGGCGGGGGCTGGGGCGGGGGCGGGAGTGCTTTGACAAACCTGCTCATCACTTCCCCAGGAGGAGACATGTCGTACAGCTTGCTCTGTTAACGCACTGTGTGTGTGTGTGTGTGTGTGTGTTAACGCGCTGTGTGTGTGTGTGTGTGTGTGTGTGTGTTAACACGCTGTGTGTGTGTGTGTGTGTGTATGTTAACGCGCTGTGTGTGTGTGTGTGTGTGTGTGTGTGTGTGTTAACACACTTTGTGTGTGTGTGTGTGTGTTAACGCGCTGTGTGTGTGTGTGTGTGTGTGTGTGTGTGTTTGCTCCGCTGCAGGGGGGGACTTCTCCAGCAGCCCGTACTCCCACCCTCAGTACTCCTCCTACAACGAGTCCTGGAGGTTCCCCAGCCCCGGCCTGCTGGGTGAGGAGCGGGAAACTGCACTCTGCTCCCGAGAGAAGGGGTGGGGTGGGGCGGGGGGGGGGGGGGTACAGGGGGGCAGGGCGGGGTTAGAAGGGGGTTCTATGGGGTAGCGGGGGGCAGTGTGGGGCAGTGTGGGGCAGTGTGGGGTAGAAGGGGGCTCTGTGGAGAAGGGTGGAGTAGAGGAGGGCTCTGTGGGGCAGGGTGGGGTAGAGGGAGCAGTTTGGGGTAGAGGGGGGCTCTGTGGGGCAGGGTGGGATAGGGGGAGCAGTTTGGGGTAGAGGGGGGCTCTGTGGGGCAGGGTGGGATAGAGGGAGCAGTTTGGGGTAGAGGGGGGCTCTGTGGGACAGGGTGGGGTAGAGGGGGTTGTCCTCTCTCCCCCTGACTGTGCTGGTCCATCTTTCTCCTTCCCTGCAGGATCTCCGTACTACTACAGCACGGCTGCGCGGGGGGCAGGCTCAGCCAGCGCCACCACCACCGCCTACGATCGCCAATGACACACGCCCGGAGGGGGGGGAGGAGGGGGGAGAAAGAGAGAGAGAAGGGGAGAGAGGGAGGGGGGGAGGGGGAGAGAAAGGGGGGAGAGAGAGGAAGGGGGGGAGAGAGAGATGTTTATTTTAAAAACAGCAATGGCTGCAAGAAGTTCTATCATAGGTGAAATGTCATTTTTAGAATGATGCTATATACAGGGTACCATAATTCTCCACTGGGGGGCGCTCTGCCTGCCCGCCTATGTGGTGCTTGGTGCAAGGAGGTTTCTAATCAAGTTTGCAGATATCTTGTGTATTTATTTGCCTGAGGAGTAAGAGACTTTTTTCAACATGAAATACGGAGGTTTTTTTTACTTTAATATTCAGCAGCACTGGAGTTATTTTCAGGAATATAAAGAGAAGCTGGGAGTAGACAATCTTGTTCTGATAGTACTGAAAGACAATGCAAGCTGTGTGTTTCTACTTTCTAACTCTCGTATTGTGAGGAATATATTTTAATATATGTCAAAATAATCGGCGTGT
Organism: Anguilla pacifica; assembly: GCA_039654925.1. Taxonomy (NCBI): domain Eukaryota; kingdom Metazoa; phylum Chordata; class Actinopteri; order Anguilliformes; family Anguillidae; genus Anguilla; species Anguilla pacifica. Next base: position 411,183 of record CM077288.1, read on the forward strand.
ATCACTTATTACCACTTTTATCTGTGTAATTACATTTGAATACTGCGGAAAACATTGTTCAAGTGTATAATATGAAGAATAAGTTTAAGGTAAAAGCATGAATTGATGATTTTTGAAAGTGACAATAACAGATATATAGCCGAATTACGTGTCATCTCTTAAAAATATACTCCTCGTATTTTGGTTTTTACATTTCAGTTTATCTTTACACTTTATCCAACAGGATGGGCGTGTCCCTTCCCATGCGGCCCTGCCCATTCCGTTTCCTCGACAACCGGCTAGCCAGCGGCCAAACGGTTAAATGGCAAATCAGACTATCGTACATTGAAATATCAGCACATTGAAAAGCCATTCAGAACAAATTGCCAAATTGCTTTAAGCGGGGAAATACTGGGATTTCCCCATTCGGTTTCATATCGGACACTTCAAAACCATTTTAACTCAGGTTGGAATGCTGGCAGTATTCCAGATCCACTCGTTTAAGGAAATGAAAGCAAGAGAAAGGTTGCACGTGACACAAGGTGCGACAGTACGTCTGAAACCTATAGTTTTAAAACAGCTCAGCGACGGTGGTTAACTTTGTAACTGCTACAGAGCGAGACAAAAGCACAATGTCCACACCGAAGGGGATGTGGAGGCTCCAGGGAGGCTCTCAGTCCCGGGTCTGATGCATTCTCGGATTTGTAGTGAAATAACTGTAAAAATACAAAGATTTACCACAGCCCATTCGTAACTTTAACCCGAACTAGGCTGAGGAGGTATATGGAGATTATATGTACAGTCACGTATACATATATGTATAAAAAAGTATGTATAGATGTTAATGTAATTCCACCACTGTAAATGAGGCAAAGGTATTGTGATATGGTTCACAGCCACCCATTGCAAAGCACAGACCACTGGAATGTGGCTAAAAACAGAGTCTCTCTCTACAGTATATAAATGCAGAGAAAGCCCCGGTGTTAAATTAACTCTAATAGTGTTAATACGAGTCCAGAGGGGACAATACGTATTACATAAAGGTACTTTATTAGAGCTCATTTAACACTGAACATTTCCCTGCGTGTCACACAGTGGACTGCTGTAAAGAAGCTAATATTCAACTTTGTGTTTGGGAAATTGAGACAAAATTATTTATGAGATTAATATATTTAAATGTTTACTACAAATAGATTAACAATGGTAATACGAACAATAAGTAAATGACTATAATAGCATGTGTACAGTGGAAAGCGAAGCATGTTTACAGTTTATAGTTTTCATTCTAAGTCCTGATTTTCCCAATGACAGGCCTTGACTATTATTTCGGCTCAGTAGAAAGTAGAGCACTTAGAAGTGCTAGTGTTAGAACCGCTCTCAGCAGAACACAGCTGCCTAGGACGTGGCTGAAATAATTACTTCTTGTCGTCTCCAGACTATTTCCATGTACGGAGAAACAGCGAGACATCAATGCATTCAGAGAATTTTGTGATTTGAGTAGATAGGTTCTCATACGCGGGAAAACCCGTGCAGCGCGCTGTGACAATACTTGGACCGTTGTCTAGACAATACGAAACAGCCTTACCTTAATTGATCGCCACGCATCTTTGTTGTTACAGGCTTACAGTACTTAATGGGGCATTCTGATCACCAGTGCAAGGTCTCGTAATTGCCGAAACGATGGTTTCGAAAAAAAGAAGACAGTTGTCCTTTTTCGCATATTATTTGTGAAATTTCTGCTGGCCTGACACATTTTATTATTATAAACTTGCAGTTCTTACGACAGGACAGTCGCTCAGTCTCGACACTGCGTCCAAACTTCTAGAACTGCAACGGAGAATAATCGAAGGATGTTCCGTCTTCTTTGCTGTCTGTATTTTAATGTTGTATCACTGATTGCTATGTTTATAACTTACAGTTGCGCAGATGCAACTCTAAAAGAACTTAACAAAGGGAAAAAACACATAAAAGCTCCGCTGCGCTGCAGCGGGTGTATTAGTCCTTAACCCGTTTCTCGGAGGCATTACGAACCTGAGCTACACCAGCTGAACACAAGGACCGTGCCTTTTATACCTTTTATACTCTTTCGTTCTGACCACGAGTCGATAAAAACAACTGTAGACCCTTTTCGTCCTGCAGTGTCAGTGTCAGTGAGCAAGTGTCGGTGAGGGGGGGATGTTACAGCACTGCGCAACTGCTAACAATCACAAGCGGTAAGCTGCGCGACTCACGGGGAGCTGGCCAGCCTTACCCAGTCTTTCACCAAAACAGAGTAGACCAAACAAGAGATGTGAAACTCTTACACTGCCCAGAGGTTGGCCAGGCCAACACATTGATCTCTGAACACGGAATAGACCAAACAAGAGAAGCAATCTTTACCATTGCCAAGGAGTTTGCGAGGTTAAACAATCTTATAGTTCAACAGAATGGATCGGGCAGGCAAACCAATCAATCCCTGAATACAAATTAAGGACCAATCAATAGTCAGATTAGAAGCTGCCCTGTTAATACAGCAAGCGAACTCTTGAAATGACTATTTTTGGTAATTATATCACGATGCGGTTTATCAGAGGACTGCCCTCTCACATCATCTGTCATATATAATTTGAATTGTTACTAGACAGGAAGAGGGGTCATGGAGCAAGTGAGATCTGCCAATCATACAGTATTATATGACAACCAAACATACAGTATTATATGACAACCAATCATACAGCATTACACGCCACAATACGTTTTTGTATTAACGTGTTTGATCTCTGAATCAGTGTTATACAAAAACGGTGTTCATATTCGAAAACCATTAATAATTCCATGCTGCCTATTCCTGTTAAAGTTTACAGCTGAAAAGCATGTGCAGACAGGTTCATGCTGTCATCAAATGACGTCTTTATGACAGTCACTGTCATCTTAAAACCATTAAACCATAAACAGCACATTTCCCGGGTAACTGGATATTGAAGTTAAGTTGCTTTGTCTTCCATAATCATCATAATTACTCTTTCCCTCTTTCTGTCACATATCACACACAGGCGTGTCCATTCATAAGCACGTGCACGCGAGCACGCACACACCTATTTCTAAAACCAAACAGAAGACAGTTATAAGCCCTTTAATGGTGAAGGGAATCGCGCATAATAACTCCTGCATAGTGTCCACACTATGATTCACACCTGCAGTGATCTGCTCTTGTAGACAAATTGCAATTGGCTCAGCTGTGTAACGGGGTTGAATCACACCTCTATGGTTCAGTGATTCCACCAGCAGTGCTGCAGCATTCATCAACACTGCATCCCATTCATTAAGAGAGGGGCAGGGAATTCGTGTGACCAATGCTCCACAGAAACTTTGGTCACTCACCTAACAGTGGCCTTGCAGTGCATCCTGGGACTGCTTATCCATGGCCTCTGCTTGTTACCCGAGGGTTTGAAAGTATTTCTACTGTTTTGGTAAAAAATAAAATTAAATGCTGTGATGAATGAGAGGATAAGTAAATTCATTCACTAAATATATTTAAAAAAACACAAATCAAGACATGCATTAATAATAACACATATCTATATTTATCTATAGCATCCACCAAAGTTTGAGATGCCAGTTTAAAAAAACTTCCGTTGTAAAAAAATAAAAAAAACAATAAAAAACAAATAAATAAAAATCAAAAGGGTACAAAACAAATGACATAAAAAGATGTTTAAAAATGCCTTCAGAAGGATGGAGACAGTTATGTACTTCACAAACTAAGTGGTTCTTTAAGAAATGTGTATGTTTTTTATTCAATTTTCTAGTAGTTAAAGACAGATGTTGGTGTTCTTTCTCAGTGTCGTGTGTTGGAATAACAGCAGTGCCAATTTGCCAAAGATATCATACGGCTTCCTTTTCCTCCTTTATAATTTACTTTTTGAAATTGTCCACACTGGAAATAGTGACTTTAATATCATTATTTTTATATTGGTATTGTTATTATTATTATAATTATTATTGTTCTTGCTATTTTTATTGGTTCCTATGTTCATTCCGGGTTTTCTAAGTGAAATGGTGAATTGCAGTTTTCTGGGTGTCCCTGCAGCACAGGTATCTCCTGCAATGATTTGGGATTGTAGGCTAATCAGTGTGTGTGCGTCCGGTCACCTGACTGAGTGTCGTTTGTGAATTATTGATTTATGTACCTGTACTGTGAAACAAAAAAAGTAATTATTATTTGTAAATATTTGCTATAATTTTATTGGTTCTTAAAAAAATAAAGGTAATTTTTTTTAAGTTCAAAGATTCAGTGTATATGTCATCTTCCAAGCCACAGTCCTCATAAACCATAATCTTTGTACAATTAAAATAAGCAACAACATTTACATGAATAGTGCAGTTTAATTTCTGCCTCTCGGTGTAAATATAGAAATAGAGACTCCTGGAGTTTGTACCTGGTGCTGATTGTTACAGCTGAAAACCTGTTTACGCAGGTGAACCCTGAATACCTGAGGTTTCCTCCACACCTGGCCGAGTATGCACACCTCCTACAGCACACAGAGCTGGAAACTCCATGTTCGCAAAGTAAAAGTCCTCCCCAGTACTTTGTTCTAATCACCTAAATTTGCTGAATAGCTCAATTCTCCAGCCGGGAGGTAGAGCCAGTGAGCTGAGTGGCTCTACCCTCCCCACGCCAGCCGAAGAGTGTGGCTGGTGTCCCCGGGCAGAACGAGCCCCAGCGAGGCGGCAGCGAACCTGGCGGCAGGCCCAGAGATGGGGACGGGGATTGGGGATGGGGGGCTGGGGGAGTGGGGGGTCATAATGGGACACACGCACAACATGCTGCACATCTGCTGAACAGTGCCAGCCCAGCTTGAGCCCTGGCACACCCTACCCACAGCTTGGGTCTGTGCCCAGAGAATACCAGCCTGCACCCAGTCCATATACCAGCCTGGACCCAGTCAGTATACCAGCCTGCACCCAGTCCATACTCACAAAATACCTTACTGCAGGTTTAGCAGCTGGGGTGTCTTAAGACATCGCATCAGGCGGTTTGTGCTTCTATATCTGCCCCCCCTCTCCACCCTCTCTCTGCATGTCAGATCATGACAGGAGTCTGTATGCGTAGCTAGCAGCGCCGGCTTGTTGGACTGATGTCCACACTAATGTTCTGATGTGTGAGACCAGCTCTTCTCCCCAGCGTTTAACAAAACGGACATCATGACATCATTTACAGGATGAAGGGGGGGGGGGGGAGGAAGGCTAAATTGACACCCCCCCCCCCACGTCTCTCGTTCCCTCCCTATGGGGTTGTCTCTCCGCGATGCCCCATGATAAATGGCCCTGTCTACAGGAGCTCGTCCCGAGCCCAATTAAAACACGCACGAGCCAACTGGAACTGTCACACAGCGGGGAAGAACTCTCACTCATGCTTTCTCTCGCTCTCCCTCTCTTTTCTCTCTTTCCCTATTCCTCCCTGTCTCTCTCTCTCTGCCTCTCTCTTTTTTCTCTTTCCTTTTCTTACCCAGTCTCTCTCTCTCCCTCTCTCACGTACACACTGGGCACGTGTCATATCTGTAAGTGAATAATATGTCAAATGCAAAAACTGAATTCATATTCTATCAGAAGACACAAGGCAAATGCCCAGCTGATTGGTGAACAAACTGAAGTTACTGAGGGCTGAGGATTTGCTCAAATTATTAGTATTTTTTTTAAGTTGCAGAAGAAGAAAAGGAATAGCTAATCTTAAGAGCTGAAAACTCAAAGCTTTGCAGGATTAGAGAAAGCTTCCAGTAGCAAATGGTGAGAAACAGCTAAATGGTGCCACCATGTGGACATTTCTGGGATTTCTGGACTTTCTCAAACAACCAGACAAAACAGACAGAGAGACAGGGCACGAGGACAGTCTGAGACCCACACACTCTCAAAGTCTCAGGATATACTTTCTGACGCCCATGGGATACGACTGAAAAAGAGCAAAAATGGAGAGTTGCAGCAGCAGGGTGCTTCATCCTATTAAGGCATTACTCTAGTGTGCAGATGAACTCTATGGTTTCTATTGCGTTACAAGGCAGGCACTCATCAAGCAACGCCACTAAAAAACTACACCACTTCCTCAAAGCCCCGATTTCACTTCATACAAACACCAATGCCAGTTCAGCTGGAGAAGGCTTTTTTCTTTATTACTTAATTATTATTAATATTTATCTTACAGAATAAAAAAGAAGAAAACATTCATAAGTGACTCAAAACCAGACAGAATAGAAAACTAAAAAGGACAGTACGCAACAACCAAAACAGACAAATTAAGACACAGGGTTTTGGGGGGGTGGGGGGGTAGTGAAATACAGACAGGCGGGGCCGGGAGGGGCCGGG
>CM077288.1:420000-557500 GCA_039654925.1 Anguilla pacifica
TTAAACCACGTTAAATGGTCATATTACACAGGTTAGGTGGTCATCAGTTGGACATCTCAAAGCTCTACCCACAATGTCAGCAAAACCCTAATATGCTCAAGAGAATTGGAGAGGAGACAGTAGACGCAGTGAGAGCGCAGGCAGCAGCGCAGGCAGCAGCACAGGCAGCGCAGGCAGTAAACTCACCCCTGCGCGTGTCTGCGACGTGGCCGCTGTTGTTGTTGCTGCTGTCGTTGTGGCTGTGACGCTGGCTGTTGTTGTTGGGGGTGGTGAGTGTGGTCTTGGGGGGGCGCCCGTTCCTCCTGCTGCTGACCGGAGTGCGGGGGGCGGGGAGGGCGAACGTGTCCCCCCCCCGCGGCTCGGGGGTGGCTCCGCCCACGTTCTCCTTGTTCTCCACGTTGGCCTGCTTGCGGGGGTGGATGCGCTCATGGTCGATGGCGTACGCGCTGGCTGGCTCCGCCCTCTTCCTCCCCGGCGTGCAGGCCCGCCTCTTTTAAAGGAGAAGCACAGAGGCACAGAACACACAGGTACACCATCACACACTGAGCACACACAGGTACACCATCACACACTGAGCATGCACAGGTACACCCGTCACACACTGAGCACACACAGGTACACCATCACACACTGAGCACACACAGGTACACCATCACACACTGAGCACGCACAGGTACACCATCACACACTGAGCACGCACAGGTACACCATCACACACTGAGCACACACAGGTACACCATCACACACTGAGCACACACAGGTACACCATCACACACTGAGCACACACAGGTACACCATCACACACTGAGCACACACAGGTACATCATCACACACTGAGCACACACAGGTACACCATCACACACTGAGCACACACAGGTACACCATCACACACTGAGCACACACAGGTACATCCGTTACACTGAGCACAGATGGATATGAAATATTTAGTATTTAAACACTGATCGTTATGTTAAGTTTGGAGGAATTTCAGAAGCAGAGTGGATCTTAAGTCGCCATTCTGACTGCTTTGGCTCAGGCAGGCATCCCAGCAGCAGTGAATGCTGATGGATTCAAACCCGTAAACCCAGGAGTCCGGAACCCTAACCGCTGCTCACGATCACAAACAACCCGAGGGAGAAGCAGACCAAAGACAGGCACACGGCCCCCAAACTAACTGGGTTCTCCTCCTGCGTTCGGGGCGAGCGTCGGACCCAGGGGCCGCCCGAGGGGACCTCCAGGGGGCCCAGGATCACCGGGGGCTCTGCTTCTTCGTCCTCGTCCTCGTCCTCATCCTCACAGAAGTGCAGGGTCTTCTTGGACTGAGAGCAGAAGCAGAGAAACAGTCAATCACAGCCGAGGCATTGGAGAAACGGCTGTTGATATGGGCGGTACGCCATGTGACTGTGAGCCCACCAACTGAAGGCTCAGACACAGATAAGACAGCTGCAGGTACAGCCATTAGAGAGAGATAAGCACCAACACAACGTCCAACACTGCACCTGCAGCAGAAAAAGGTCATCTCTGTTCCTGTTCACCCAAAAGTCATTAAACAGTGTCTGGATCTCCCGTGATCTGGGGTGCCAGACTTCAGCCCTGGCGTACCCCAGTGTCTGCTGGGATATGGCACAAGTCAGCACTGAAGTCACTGACCGGCTAAAACGTGATTAGAATGTTCGTAACTGAACATTCTAATGCTGATGTCACAACCACTGCTGGTGTCTAAAAGCAGTGAAGTTCTAGAACACTGACTTAGAATTTTGACAAAGAGTCATTCCAAAAAAGCTAGCCTTCAAAAGGTTTAAAGGGATATTTCACTACATTTCACTACTACAGAAACCAGAGGATGTGGTCACATCTCCAGAACTGCAGCTGCACTGAGGCCTGCTGTGATTGGCTCTCACCGTGGGCTCCTGCAGGGGGGAACAGGTGAGGTCCTGCGCAGGTGGGTCTGGTCGGAGACGCACTGGCTTGCCCCGCTGTTTCTTGGCCAGGAGCAGAAGGTAAGTGGCCGTCGTCTGATCGTACTTCCACTGCAAGGACAGCGTTTAACCCAACCCAATCAGCAACCTCTACAGGGCCCCTGGAGACCCAATGTGTGAATACAGCAGAAAGTATTACAGCCTGGCTGTGTCCCCTCTAGAGGACATAAGGGATTACATTAATGCTTTTCATTTGTTTGATAATACAACAGCAGTCACAGAATTTTTGAAGTGGGCATCCACCCCTATGACCTGTGCTCTACTGGCCGCCTCAGTCGTTCACATTGAATAAAATACAGGCCTAGTGTTCACTAAACCTTACAGTAATGAGAACAGGCGATGGCTCGTTTCTCAAAGGAGAGCACAGGGCGGAGTCACACCTGGGAGACGAGCTGGACGGTGTTCTTCCTCGAGCGCTTCAAGTGGACGGCCATCTCAGTGATGCAGTCTTCATCGATGTGCCCCAGCTGGACAGAGAGAACAGCCCCGCAAGAAAGGAGGGATGAGAGGAGGAGAGTGTGACACAAGCCGGAGTACTGGAGAGGAATAGTGTTCAACAAAAAACCCAGCCCCCTGGACACTGCACCCCCCCCCCAGGGTTAGGATAGGGTCAGGCCCCCAGCGGCAGGTTTGGGGTGCAGGCCCCCAGTGGCAGGTTTGGGGGGCAGGTTCGAGGTGCAGGCCCCCAGTGGCAGGTTTGGGGGGCAGGTTCGAGGTGCAGGCCCCCAGTGGCAGGTTTTGGGGTTCAGGGCTCCAGGAGGACGGGGAACTCACGGGCTGTTTGCTGCGCCACTCCACCGGGCTGCTGTACCCCTCCATTACCCAGGGGTGATCCAACAGCTGCCGCACCGTCACACGCAGCTTTGGCTCCACCTGCAGGACAGAGGCCAGAACTGCATTTCACTTTAACAGTGGCAGCCTGAGAGAACAGGACGGAGGGGGGGGGGGGGGGGGTTGACCAATGGAATAATGAACAGAAGCATCCGATGGGACTTAGAGTGACAGCAGGAGACATATCAACAGCAAGAGCAGCAACAAAAACTGTCCAATCACAGTTGTTCAAAAGCAGAGAGTATGCTGATTGGTGGATCCAGACACAGTACCTGCATCATCTGATTGAGGAGCAGGATACTGCCAGGAGACAGCCAGTGGGGGTGGTCATAGTGGCCTCTCTGGGGGGGGGGGGGCAAACACAGAGCTTAAACTGCCATGCAGTGGAAAGGGTCTGTAATCTGAAAAGTACCCACAGCTTAATAATACCAGTGTGCATTTAGCTGGAGCAGAAAATCTGCTTTAAATACTCAGAAATAGGAAGCATTTAGAGACTAAAAGCTGCACATAGACATAGAAAAGTGTGTGCTTTTCTTGAGCACTCTCTCCAGTCAGCGGACCTGGTGGAGAAGGCCTTGCTTTAACTGGAGTTTTTTATTTATTTTTAATCTTGCAGTTCAGTTGGAGTCCACTGTGTGTCACTATAGCCAAACCAGCATTCAGTAAAGACACTGATGCATCCACACAGCTCCGTCTGTTTACAGCAGGAGTTCACTTCATTGTATGTACATTTTTACTGACCCGGAGCAAATCAGAGAAGTTTCTGTGAGCAGCTATAAGAGCTCAAACATACGAAGCTTGGGAGGATCCAACATATCACTGACACCACTTTAACCCAACACATTATACTGTGCTAGATCATTTATGCATGCAGGAACCAATTAGGGTCCAATATCTAGCTGGTGCCACAGTACTCAATTGATATTCATTATAAATGACTACTTGAGATGATTCAAGTAGCCTGAAGTGTGACGCTTCTTGATGATTGCTTAACAGGCGTCTTGACATTAAGGACTGAATTATAGGCTATAAAACATTTGTGAAACAGGTCCTTACATACATGGGCCAAATTTCTAAACTTTGACTAGTTAGGGCTTTAATGTGCTTCTCAGAGTCGCTCTGACCAGAGGTCACATGTACTGTGCAGCAAACCAAGATGGCCGAGTTTGAAAGGGGCGGGAGGCTTACGGTGATTTTCCGGTACAGGACCATGCAGTTGTCGTCGTCGAAGGGCAGGAAGCCACACAGCAGGGCGTAGAGCAGAACCCCCATGCTCCAGACATCAGCCTGGTACAGCAGCCAACACCCGCGTTTAGAGCACAGACACGCACGCACGCACGCACACACGCACGCATAACAGCAGCATTTAGAGCACAGACACACACGCACGCACGCACGCACGCACGCACGCACGCACGCACGCACAACAGCAGCATTTAGAGCACAGACACACACGCACGCACGCACGCACGCACACACACATAACAGCAGCATTTAAAAACTGCAGAGCGACTGTGCAGCCGCCGGGCTGGATTCAGACCTGCGCTTTCATGCATTTTCCACCCAACTCATCTCCTCACCTGTTTGAGTGACGGGGGAGGAGAACACACCTGAGCGCAGGTCTGGATTCCACCCCCACGGTTCTCTGGGCTCAGAACCAGCTCAACACACGCCAGCAGCCGTGTGCTTTCACACGCTAATCTACTGAACATGCAGGACATGCCCTAACCCAGCAGGCGAAGGGGTCTCTCTCTCTCTCTCTCTCTCTCTCTCTCTCACACACACACACACACACACACACACACACACACACACACACACACACCTCGGAGCCGATGTAGGCCCTGCCCTGGATGAGCTCAGGAGCTGCGTAGGCGGGGCTTCCACAGCAGGTCTTCAGCTCGTAGCCCAGACCGCCCTGTGGGGGGGGGCATGGTTAGAGCAGCTGCACCCGGCCCGGGGGGAGTTGGAGCGGTGGGGGTGGTGTAGGCCCGAAGCTCATTCAGCTCCAAAACGAGTCAAATGTCTGACAGACGGATAACTTTCTAACATGAGGAGACACATAACCCCCCCCCAACCGAAAACAAAAACAAACAGAACCACCGTGTGGGTTACTTTCAGTGGTAAAACCTATTACATGTCTGAGTAATGTGAAGTGTTGGAGTAAGACATTCGGTAGTAGGCGTGGCCCACATTTACAAGCGCATATGAAGCATTATTGCATTGCAGGGTCTAATGTCCTAGGAGACTGGGGAAACGTAGTCAGTGTTAAAGCTTGAAAAGTGCACACACACTCAGCTAGACTGCAACTCAGCCTGATGAAACAGTGATAGACACTGAAACTTAACACAACCAAACGTCAAATCTCCAAGGATTCAGAGCTATTAGATCTAGCTGTTACTGCGCTAAACTATGAAAGATCATTCGAGATTGCACAGCTGCCCAAAGCTAAACAGGGAGTCAGAAACATTTTGGATAGAACAGAACATGTAATAGAGTCAATTGAAAATGATCATTTGGAGAGAGAAAAAAAAGAACTTGATTTTCAAGTTGAGTCAGACTTCAGCTTGAGCACAGTCACCGGCGACCGTGCCAATGGGAAAATGGCGGGAAGGATGACGAACGGTTGGCGGTGTGGACTGCCGCGTACCTTGGGTTTGGCACATAGACCGAAGTCAATCAGCTTCAGGTTGTGATTCTCATCGATCAGCAGATTTTCCTGAGGGGTAGAGGAGACCGGAATAAAAGTACTAAATATTAATGCAAAAAACCTCAGGAAATAGCTTTACAAACATCAGGAGAAACATCTTTACAATACATATTCAAAGCCTCCAAAGACCACCAAGAAAGCCTCTCTTAAAATGACTGGGTAAATCAGGCACATTTATCATCTAGCTTTGAACAGGCCGTCAAAAAGGAAGATTAAGATGTTTTCACCACAATCAAAAGCATGCCATAGAATCGAGATTTATCAAATATGTTTGACTCTAACAGGGACATGAAATGGAAGGTGAAATTCCATCTAAATATTTTGGCTACGTTGCCACTGTACGTTCAGGAAAAGACCCGGTGCTTTTAACAACACATTGTTCCAGAAACCCAGCTCCTGATTGGTCCAAGACACTCACCGGCTTCAGATCCCTGTGGGCGTAGCCCTGGCTGTGCACGTAGGCCAGCGCGGACACGATCTGCCGGAAAAACACCCGCGTTTCCTCCTCCGACAGACGAGCCTTGGCGATGATGTAGTCAAACAGCTCTCCACCGGGACAGTGCTGCACGCAGCGGTGGGGAGTGGGGACATATTAAAAGTGACTATTTAAGCCCAAGCCAGAGTTGGTTTATTGAATACTATGAGAAACGACAGAGGTGTGAGTTCGTGGATATGACAGGGCTGGAGAAGTCTACTCAACCGGGTCACACACTGTTGTACCACGTGCCCCAGAGACGTGTAATGGAGTCCAACATTTAAAATATTCACCATCTTGTTCTTAATTTATCAGAGGACAAAAGACCTGGAATGTGCCAGAAGGCAGAACAAGCTATTGGAACCGCCTTCCCATAAACAGACACGAAACAACGTAAAGGTACTCCATTTTCTGGCGGTGGTTGGCAGCATACGCATGGAACCTTCGCTCGTATGAAACTCCAGTCTGCGTCATTCTTTTATAAACCAACTGCAGAGGCAACCTTTGGTGGTAACAAAACGGGCTTTTGTCACACAGCCTGACAGACACACTGCCAAGCGAGGCCTCACCTCCAGCACCATGAAGATCTTGGTGGAGGTCTCGATGACGTGATAGAGCCGGCACACGTGCTGGTGGCTTAAGTTCTTCATGGCCTCGATCTCGATCTTAACTCGGGGTAAGTCATTCTGTAAAGAGAGAACAAGGTGGTGCAAAGGCCTATTGTACATTTAAAGAGTGTGCTTCAAAGTAATCAAAATCCCGGGGCCAAACGGCAAAAATAATTTCTTCATTAAGTCATTGGGAGACTGGAATAAAGCATATTCAAAGCAATTTACCTCCATAGCAAGTTTCCCCATTCCAATGTAAACAGACATTTGACAGGTTACAGACATCGCACAACAGGCAGAACAACGTACCCCAAGGTCTTTTTTATCCATTATTTTTATAGCAACCTTTTCCCCCGTCAGGATGTGTCGCCCCAGTTTCACCTTGGCAAATCCACCTGCATAAAACCGTATTTTAAACGGTTAGCAACACATAAAGCCGTAAATGCATTTCATTAGCGTGTCATATCGATGTAGCTGTCATATCTTACCGGAGCCTATTGTCTCGTACACTTCATAATACTTGAGAAGTTCTGCGGCATTGTCCACAGGCATCTTTCCGGATCCTGCAACCCCCAATTTAGCAATGGGACTTGAAACAAAACGTCGAAACCTACCGTAAGTTAGCAGTCTCTAATTGCATTAGCGCAGCATTGATGGCATCTTAAATAATGTTTCCTCGTATTTTCTAATGTGCAGATAATTTAACGTGCGTTCTCTTCACTAGCTTCCTAGCTAACAAAGAAAAGACTAGGCTCGATACTGCCAGATACTCTGTGGTTTAACTATCGCTAGCCGCACGTTAGTTAGTTTATAACAAGGAATCGCGAATTCTCGTTAAATTGCTTAGCTCGCTCTTAAAATTAGCATTTTTAAGCCAACTAGCTTCCATTTGTAAGCCAGCTATTGCAATCACTAGTCGTCATCAATGAACGTTAACAAGGCTTGCTTACTTTTTTCCGAAAAATCTAACCATCTAGTCTATCTCAGCTTTCAAACACAGTCGAAAGAATCGTATTATGTGTTTGTAGCCAGGAACAGACAAATTACCTGTTTCTTGTAGCTAAATATGTTCTCCAGCGAAAATCAGTGCTTTTCAGGTAGATCGTTATTTTTTATAAACACCGGAATGAGTTAGCTGTCCGTAACTGAGAAGTTAGTCAACTACAAAAGTTTGAATTTCCCCCGAATGACTTAATTCCGGTTTCCGGTTCACCGTGACCAATCCTAAAATACGTGGGCGGGGCTAGAAAATTAAACATTCCATGGACAGACTGATATAGACTTACTTCAGATGGCTTCACTGTAGCGAATAGCTGCCTTGAAGATTGGCTACTATAACGGAAGCTTTAATCAGATTATTTGTATATTTAACTTTGTATCAGCAGTAAAACAGGGCGATATGTCTGGCACATGTATTATTATTTAGCTCTGTGTTTGGTAGACTGCAGTGCACAACTGTTTGTTTTCAATATTTTTTATATAACTATGAATAACTGATTTAATGACCAAGTCTGGTAAGCATACCTGTTTCTGAATATTTATTACATCTATTTTTCAAGACATTTATAAATAGAGTATATATGCATGCCATTTGATATACAGTTCTTTTCATTGGTGTTCTTGTTTTAAAGTTTATATTACGCTAATTTTTTATTCATGCAAACATGCACATACACACACACGCACACACACACGCACACACAATACAATATTCCAGTTGTTTTTCTGAGGTGTATTTATAATCAGATAACCCATCACACCCATTACCTGTGCACAGCCTGGGTTACACGTTCTGTCATCATCGTTCATGATGCGTGGCCATTTATGAGTTTCAGTTCCTGGTCTTGTGTGTCCGTGTTTTTTGTTCTTTATTAGCATGCACATGCACATGCACATGCTCACGCACACGCACACGCACACGCTCATGCACACGCACACGGACATGCTCATGCACACGCACATGCACATGCTCATGCACGCGCTCATGCACATGCTCATGCACACGCACACGGACATGCTCATGCACACGCACATGCTCATGCACATGCACATGCACACACACACGGACATGCTCATGCACACGCACACGCGCACGCACATGCACATGCACACACACACGGACATGCTCATGCACACGCTCATGCACATGCACATGCACACACACACGGACATGCTCATGCACACGCACACGCGCACGCACATGCACACGTGTGCACCTGAGCGACGTGGAATGTCAAATCAGCTCCTGCACAACGGAAGAAGAACATGCAAATGGGGGGAAATAATCTTTGCATTGTTCTGACCTGAATCTGATATGTACAGGCTGAGGATAAGATCGTGCATTGGCCCAATCAATGGAGCTGTTCTCTCTGTCTTGTCTCTCTCTCTCTCTCTCTCTCTGTCTTGTCTCTCTCTCTCTCTCTCTCTCTCTCTCTCTCTCTCTGTCTTGTCTCTCTCTCTGTCTCTCTCTGTCTTGTCTCTCTCTCTCTCTCTGTCTTGTCTCTCTCTCTCTGTCTCTCTCTCTCTCTGTCTTGTCTCTCTCTCTCTCTCTGTCTTGTCTCTCTCTCTGTCTCTCTCTCTGTCTCTCTCTCTCTCTCTCTCTCTGTCTTGTCTCTCTCTCTCTCTGTCTCTCTCTCTCTCTCTCTCTCTGTCTTGTCTCTCTCTCTCTCTCTCTCTCTCTCTCTCTCTCTCTCTCTAATGATCAGGCTGTGGCGCTGTTAAAACACATGCAAATGAGATGGAGACAGCTGGCATCACAGGGCTCACGTGCCGTTGGGTGGGGGTTGGGGGAGTTGCGGGGGGTGGGTGGGGGGTGTTCAGAGGCATGTAACACCCACAGCAGCTCTTCCTCTCCTCTGGAGAGAATCCCCATTGGCCCTCCCTTCCCTGCCAGTCTCCCCTTCCATCCTTCCCTTTGTACATTAAAACCCTGAAGGCAAAAATACCTGGTTCATCATTTAAATATAAGCGCCCCCTCCCTCCCCAGGTCTGTAGGCTGGTGACAACCCCAGCAGCAGCAGGTATGCAGCAGCCAGCCAGTGAGGGGCTGCCAGGTCTGCCTCTCTCACTCACATGCAGACTCCAGCAGGCTGCCAGGTCTGCCTCTCTCACTCACATGCAGACTCCAGCAGGCTGCCAGGTCTGCCTCTCTCACTCACATGCAGACTCCAGCAGGCTGCCAGGTCTGCCTCTCTCACTCACATGCAGACTCCAGCAGGCTGCCAGGTCTGCCTCTCTCACTCACATGCAGACTCCAGCAGGCTGCCAGGTCTGCCTCTCTCACTCACATGCAGACTCCAGCAGGCTGCCAGGTCTGCCTCTCTCACTCACATGCAGACTCCAGAGCAGGGCAGGGTTGCCAGGGAGCTTCCTCCCGCTGGCTCTGACTGGGCCAGCTCCCTCTCTGTGGCCCCCTCCCTCTATCTGTGTCTCCCCCTCCCTCCCTCTCTCTGTCTCCCCCCTCTCTCTCTCTCCCTCTGTTGTCCCCCCTCCCTCTCTCTGTGTCCTCCCTCTCTCTGTCTCTGTCTCCCCCCTCTCTTTCTCCCGCTCTGTGTCCTCCTCGTTCTCTCTGTCTCTGTGTCTCCTCTCTCTCTCCCCTCCCTTGCCCTCTTTCTCTGTCTCTCTCTCTCTACCACTGCACTGTGTGTATGTTTAGTGAACATACTCACAGTGGTAGAGCATACAGAATAGTGTATGTCTGTTGTGTTAGTGCACATTAGCATACTCTGTCCTCATTATCCTGCTGGAACGCAGGAAGTGGGAGTGGCCTGTCCGCCACTCCCAGCAAATGTCCACTGACAGGCTCATCACCAGGAAGGCTGCCGTGGATAAATCCCAGACAGCGCCCCCTAGACACAGGGAAGAACGCGTGCTGGTCACATGATCGCTGAAATGTGAGTGGATATGGACGGTATACCGCTGAGTTCAGTAATACGGCGGCAGGCTGAACTGTAGATCGGGTTCACTGTTCGCTAACAGGATTGCCAGCGCAGTCGAGGCCTCAGAGGGGAGAAGCCATCTTTAGCGCACCAGCTGTCTGCCATTGTGATCGCTGTGACCTTGCGCTGTGCGCAAATTAATTTACGACAAAGAAAATAGAAGCGTCTTCCTTACACACGTGCAAAATGGCTCCAGTTAAAGCTGGAAAAGACGTTCTCAGCTCTTCTGTGTTCTCAGGTCTCGTTCTGTTCGGGGCTCATTAAAACACAACAGATGAAGTGCTGGAGAACCAGCACATGTTCGTTTTGGAAATGAAACGTTAAGCAGTGAGCTATTCTGCTGGAAGTGAAGCCGCGAGTGCTGTTTTTAATTAGATCTCTATGATGATTAATTATTGTCCCTTTGAAGACAATTTTGTGTGTTCATCTGCTTGTGCAATTAGGCCTTTATGTGAGACCTTGATACTCGCATATGTTTGTGGTGGTTGGGTGATATTCATGAAAAGTCTTATTCACATTGCTTCATTAATTTCTCTGTATTAGACATTTTGTGAAGCAGATTCTTGTGGGTAAACAAAGTAATCCTCCGCGTTATTCCTAATTTTTAATTTTTAATTGTTGCGTGGGCCTTTAATGTCTGCGTACCTGTGCACTGACGCTTTTTGATAAAACACACTGAGGAATTAAAGAACATCAACACATCCTCAATCCTTACAAATTAGTCAGGAGTAACAATGCACTGAGAAAAGAGAGAACCGGCCTGCTTTTGATTCATTTATGAATTTAAGCTTTTGCTTTGTAGATTCACATCAAAATAATTCTATAATTTGTACTGTATACGCTGTATTAGGAATTATAGGAAACTTCATAGACAGAATCTGAATAAAATAACACTTAGTATGTTTCAATTTATTTTTATTCGATAAAGATATATTCATGTTGTTAAAATACAATATGTAAACTGCCAGTATTGAAAACAAATGACTGTATTTATAAAAACTTTATATACCGTTTAAATTTTTTTTACTAAACTTGTAAAACAGTGACCAGAAGTGGCTTTATAAGACCCAGTCAGCTGAGGCGTAATTTCAAAACTGTAAATTTGGTGCGAACGCGTACATTCTGGCTATGAAGCATTATGCATCATTAGTCCCTCATTAATATATGGTCAGATGGGCAGTTCTGCTCATAATGGACAAGACCTGGATATACAGAATAGAAATGTGATCATAGACTGCTGCTCCCTCTCTGACATGCTTTATGAATGTGCGTCATATTCACACGGAGGTCTCTGGCCAATACGGGGACAAAGGCAGAAAATCATAATTTTCCCAAAACATACACAGACTTATCTGACCTCTGACCCCCAGCAGAGCAGTCACTACGCTGGGGCTTCTCATCCTTTTAATATTCACAGAAATAATATCATCAGCACTAACATATTATCAATAGATTTTCTAACTTGTGGCTTTATATCAAGTCTGGAGCTGTTCTGTGTTTGTTGGTATAATTGTGGAGCTTTTATCACCGAGATTTTTTTACTGCTTTGTCTTATGAATTATGCATTTATTAATATCCTCATCATTTCAGAACTCGCTTTTATGAGTACAAGATAACCTGCACTTATTTATTTACCACAAGCTCATTAAAAAAGCAGAAAGCAGTCCAGTGAAGCTAAAGTTGTTTTTCCTCCCCGTTTCAGAGTGGAATTCTTTTCTTACAGTTCAAGTGACAGGCCACAAGACAGGCCTGCACAGAACAATACGATCTAAATTTAAAATTCTCTAGCTCAAGTCCACTAGACACAATTAAATGATTGCTACTGTGAATGTAATTAGAGACGTGTTAATTAGACATCTGTGAGGGGGAATATTTATAGCGCCCAATGTGCAAATTCAGAGCGACCAAAATATGCTTTCACACAAACATCTTTTGGTGTTTTTCCTGGCTTTTTTATGCCGTGTGTGAGAAGCAGTACGGTGTGTGGTGATTCTGTTGGACAGGGACGTATGAGTGTGTGTGTGTGTGTGTGTTTATATGTGTGTGTGTATGTGTGTATGTGTGTGTGTGTGTGTGTCTGTGTATGTGTGTGTGTGTGTGTTTGTATGTGTGTGTGTGTGTGTGTGTATGTGTGTGTGTGTGTGTGTGTCTGTGTGTGTGTTTGTATGTGTGTGTGTGTGTGTGTGTGTGTGTGTCTGTGTGTGTGTGTTTGTATGTGTGTATGTGTATATGTGTGTGAGGGTGTGTGTGTTTGTGTGTGTATATGTGTGTGTGTGTGTGTGTGTGTTTGTATGTGTGTGTGTGTGTGTGTGTGTTTGTATGTGTGTGTGTGTGTGTCTGTGAGGGTGTGTGTGTTTGTATGTGTGTGTATATGTGTGTGTGTGTGTGTGTGTGTGGATGAGTGTGTGTGTGCGTGCAGATATTCAGTTTCTCAGCCTGCTGCATGGTGGTCAGGCAACTCTTGTGCTTCTGGTATTTCAGAAAGAGCTGGCCGAGCTCTCGGATTAGAGAGGGCTTATTATTCTCACCTGGGGAGGGAGAGGATGGGAGAGAGAGAGGGAGTGAGAAAGAGAGAGAGAGAGGGAGTGAGGGAGCAAGAGAGGGAGTGAAAGAGTGAGAGACAAGATAATGAAATAAAACATGTCAGTGACAAACTGCAAACCGATTTTAAAAATGTGCCTACTGGGGCTGTTTCATTAAGAATGAAAAGCCAGGAAAAACGCTTTGTTCAGTGTTCAGGCTGGGAGCGCAATTTAACAGAGCACCTGACTGCACACTTTACCTGGGGCTCATGTTCAAATACCTGCAGAGTTTTTCCACTGAGGATTAAATGTGTTTAATCACCAGTCAGAAGCTCACAGTAATTTAATCACTAACCCAGATCTCCTCTCTCTCTTTGCCAGCTCACAGGGGGAAACGCAGCGCCCCTCCCGGTGGAAGCTGGGGATGGTCCTGCGTCGTCTTGCTCCTAACCGCGGACTTGGGCTGTGGCACAGCCCTGCTGCCAATCCAGAGAGAGTGAGTGCTCAGACTGAGCCGGGGAGTTGTGTCAACATGAAAAATAAAACCCTGTCCCTCTCCCCCCCTTTTCCCGGCAGGGAGAGCGGGGAGACGTAGCTGCGCCCCCCCCCGTGCCCCCCCGGTGCATCTGCAGGACGTCTGACTGACAGCTGCTCTGTCGCCGGGGCCACAGTCCTGCGCTACCTCACGCTTTTCCTGCCTGGGTGAACAGGCTCTTCCTCTTGCCTAACCCACTTCCTGTTTTGCTGTGAGTCACTTTGCGCTCGGGTAGTGGCTGAGAACAGCGCACATTCCTCTCTCCGGCTGCTTCTGCCTCTACAGAGCTGCGCTCAGATCCCAAACCCTCACTGAGTTTGTGCTCTGTGGATCCCCAACCCTCGCTGAGTTCTCCCTTCATGACACAGAGTAAGGGAACTGCTGATCCAGACCGTGCATGTCATCAATAGTGTGATGTTTAAAGCCATTCTATTGGCTAATGATATAAATCACTCTCATCTAATCAGGTGTTACTCATTGAGTGGGAGATTCAAAAAGAGAGTCAAAATCCATGAAGAGTGTGTTGAAAGAATCACACATGACTGTTGGCGAACCTCGTGGAAAGTCTTACTACTTCCTTTATTGTTTTATTGTGCGTTTCTAACACCTCAATCGTGATATCCTTATCGGATATGATTGTATTGTGTGCACGTCACCACACATTTGTCGTGAACGAATTTCGGTTTGTTTTGAAGAACTGAAGGGTGGCGAAGGCGTCTGCTCACACCTGTGAAACGGCGGAGCGGTCCTGCGTGACTCAGCTGCTGAAGGTGACTGACAGAGAGAAACAGCAGGGACCTGCTGACCTGCTGACAGTCAGTAAGAGAAGCCCTGTGTGGTGTGTGTGAACCACACTCTTCTGTTTCTGTCTGCAGCCGATCTAAAAAGAACTTGATTGTTCACATATATACACTTCATAGTTAGAGAAATTCACATGATCTGTCTAAGTAAATGATAGCCATGAGACTAGACTTATTACTACATGCACAGTAAATACAAAATGCTGAAAGTTTTAAAGCTATTTCTGTTTACTTTGAATTGATATCCCTCTTAGTATCTTCATCAAGTTGGAACATCGATAAATATAGAAGTTGTTTCCTACTCAGCTGAAACATTTGTTAATTTATCCATTGTTAATTACATAGTGAAGTGCTGAGTAGCATTCTGCTTCCATGTGTTTTCTGGGGTGATAAAAGATCAAATTAATTTCTGTTTGGATGGAGAGCACTCTACATGATCCTAAATTACTGTGAGTGATTGGGTTAGGGTTAGGGTTAGGCAGGAAGAGAAAGAGAAGACGAAAATAAAAGGTTTTTCACAAGAGGAAGAGAGCTAAAAGAGAGAGATTGTGAGTGAAAGATAAGGATGGAGAGAAAAGGACAATGTCATGG
Source organism: Anguilla pacifica (assembly GCA_039654925.1). Lineage (NCBI taxonomy): Eukaryota > Metazoa > Chordata > Actinopteri > Anguilliformes > Anguillidae > Anguilla > Anguilla pacifica. The sequence goes on from CM077288.1 coordinate 434,990, forward strand.
ACAGCTGAAACCTGACAGAGGTCAAAGAGTCAGACCCTATTTCAATAGCCTCCCATGTTATTATAACTCAATGGTTCTGCTGCATAGAAGCAGCCAGTAGTGCCCTTAACCGTGACTGAGGTCATGCCAAAGTTAACCTCCCTGCTCAGTATGCAGGTTGAGTATCGTAGAGATGATCTGCTTCACGCTTCGTACTGAGTTCCCTCTCGTTCAACAGATCTTACACCACACCTCACACTCCCTCTCTCCTTCTCACACACTCCGCCTGCTAGCTGAAGACACAAAAAAAGAATAAAATAGCAACAGGAACTGTGATCTGCCTTTATTTCTGCTGCGTGCTCTCCCACAGGCATCTCTACGCCCTGTCCTTCCAAAGCTAGCTGCCATCACTGTCCTGTGTCAGCACTGCCAGTGCGTCTGCAGTGACTCTGTGACTGGAAGAGTGGCATGTTTCCATCTTAACCCTGAAAGGTGTGAGGTCACAAATATGTGATTAGAATGTTCTAGAACTGAACATTGTAATGCTGATGTCACAATCACCACTGGTGTCTGAAAGCAGTGGAGTTCTAGAACACTGATATAGAATTTTGTTAAAACATTCCAAAAAAGCCTCCTCTTCAAGGGGTTAACACACAGACTCCATACAGTTCATACACCATTCCATAAGAGTGTGTAAGTAGGAGAGAAGGAAAAATTTGAGATTAAAATTGGTTCCAAAAAACCCCAAACAGTGTTCTCCTGCACCCCCATGTGCAGGGCGATGCGTGCGGCAGGCTGTGTGCCTCCAGAGGGGACTGGTGCGCGTGCCGAGCCTCGCAGCGTAGCCCGCCGCTGGCGTGGGTATGAAACCCAGCGATGGCATTTAAAACGCTGAGGCAGCGAAGAGCTCTTCTGGAGATCAGCAAGGCCCTTTCCTGCCTCTCCTCTTAAACTTTATGAGCTGCTAAACTTCAAATGGCCCCAAAACGTCTTTAAAAAAGAGCCATTACGCGGGGGCCTGGTTTACACCTCCCCTGCGCCTGTCCCGCTCAGCTTGTGTGGCCCTGGAATACAAAATCACATCTAAATTTGATTGTACCCGCCCCCTTCCTAAACAAACACATATGCATTCTATTTAGGCAATAAACTGGTACACACACTGTTTTCAGTTCTTGCCATGAAACTCTTGGGTGTGGTCGCATGTCTTGTTAAATTTTTTTTTTATTTTTATAGATTAACTGTTTAATTGCTTACCTGCCACACTTAGATACCTTCTGGTTCTTCATTATCAATTGTGATCTTGCTGTGCCTGTCTATCCCTCTTTACACACTCACACACACACACACACACACACAAACATAGACACACATGCAGACACACACACATACACACACACACATATATACCACACACACACACACACACCACACACACACACAGACACACATACTACACACACAGACACACATACAACACACACACACGCACACATACTACACACACACACACACACACACACGTACACACACACACATACCACACACACGCACACACACACACACATACACACACATTCCCCTGCTCCTCTCTTGTATTTTGAGACTGTCAGTCACACCCGACAGGAAAAATAAATAACAAGCTTTTTTTTTTTCTTCGCAGCTTCACGTTTCACATTCTCTCTTAGTGCTGTTCCAGCTCTGAGGTCAGGCCATTACAGCTTTTTGCCTGAATGTGCGCTCGCTTGGCCTGCTAGTCTGTGTGCCGAGCCGCGTTCATACAGCCAATCAATGAAGTTCATCGGGGGTTTATAGATTCTGTTAGCAGATTGTGTGTAGTTCTCATGGTTTGGGTAATCTGTCTTCTCCTCCTGAGATCAGTGGCACATGCTGACACCATATTGAGTATCTGGCTCATGGGGGCCCACCCTGACATGTGGGGTCCTGCCCCAGACCGGCCCCAGACCGGCCCCGCCCCGTTCCTGCACACTGACTGGCATGCTGACTGCCACACTGGCAAGCAGACTGGCATGGTGGCACATTTACAAATGCAGTCGAGGAGAACTGAAACCACAGCTCCCAGAAGACCCACACTGCCACTTCACCAAGATAGCTGCCAAACCCCTCCCACTCTACCCCTCTATCCCTCTGTCTCCCTCTATCTCTCTCTCTCTCTGTCTCCCTCTGTCTCCCTCTGTCTCTCTCTCCTCTCTCACCCTCTACCTCTCTGTCTCTCTCTCTCCCTTGCTCCCTCTGTCTCCCTCTCTCTCCCTCTGTCTCCCTCTACTCTCTCTGTATCTCTCTCTCTCTATCCCTCCCTCCACCCTCTCCCTCTCTCTCTCTCTCTCTCTCTCTCTCTCTCACACACACACAGGGTGAAAGGGGTGTTTTGTCTGGTCTGCAGAAGGCTGTTTAATCCCTGTTCAACACGGGAGATTGGAAAAGGAGAGCCTAAAACAGACTCAATGAGAACACTGACTGACTCCACAGAGAAACTCATCTCATTTAGCACATCACCCCCACCACCACCAAACCCCGCCCCCCCCAACGTGCATTTTGAGAACATGCTTTGGGGTCCCGCCCCCCTGTGGGACCCGTGGATTTATTGGAGTGGGTACAGATAACGCTGGACTCACAGGTCAGCCTCACTCAACATCTGGAATCATGACCTGGAGTCGAAAAGAGGAACATTTCAGAGAGACAGATTAACAGACACGACTGCTGTGAGCTCGATACGACACGTCTGTCTGGGCTCACAGTTTGGGCTCACAGTTTGGGCCCTCAGTTTGTGTTTTGAGGGGGCAGATTTTGTCTCCAATCGTGGAGTGGCATTGGATAGGTTATTTTCAATCCGTATATGTGTCCTTTTTGAAGGGAAACTTGTGAAATGCTGCTACGTCTCAGTAGTTTATTTTAATGCCTCGCTGCGTATTTCGCTTCTGTCTGAGAGTGGAGCAGCACCGCGGCTGCATCTCACTGAGATCGTGGGTCTGACGGTCCTGACAAAGAGCTGTTTTCACAAGCGAAGGTCACTGACTACTAATCAACAGCAGCCGAAACTTCTCACTGCAGGTCATTCTGCTTCTATGAGGGCGAGCACTCATGGTGAAAAAGAGGAAAGAAGGGAGGGAGATAGGGGATGAAGGAGTGAGACTGGGATGTCAGGAGGGAAGGAGGAATAGAGCGATAGAGAGATGGGGGAAGTGAGAGACGAGGGGGGTACACCGAAAGAGTGATTAGAACTGTCTCTTTGGGGAGATGTGCGACTAATCAGTATAATTTGCGGTGAGCCGTCCCCCCCTGCGGCCCCCGCTCCCTGAACCCCTCGGCTTTGTTTGCGTACCCTGGGAGAGGCGTAGGACCCTCCACCTGAACGCGCGAATGTTCCCATGCTCCTCTGGGGCAGGCTGCCATTGTCACTGACGCTTATTTATAGACTTCTCTCACGAAAAACTAAACTCTGCACCCGAGGCACTGCTGGGTGTGCCTGCGTCACCCTGTGTTTTAAGAGGACTGCACACACCCTGCTCACACACTGTGCTTTAAGAGGACTGCACACACACACTCTGCACACACACTGCACACAAACCTGCTCACTGCACACTCCCTACACACCCTGCTCACACACTGCACACTCCCTACACACTGTACATACTCTGCACACACCCTGCTCACACCCTGTGCTTTAAGAGGACTGCACACACACACTCTGCACACACACTGCACACAAACCTGCTCACTGCACACTCCCTACACACCCTGCTCACACACTGCACACTCCCTACACACTGTACATACTCTGCACACACCCTGCTCACACACTGTGCTTTAAGAGGACTGCACACACTCTGCACACACACTGTTCACTCCCTACACACACTATACACTCCCTACACACACTGTGCTTTAAGAGGACTGCACACACTCTGCACACACACTGTGCTTTAAGAGGACTGCACACACTCTGCACACACTGTGCTTTAAGAGGACTGTCTGCTTTTAAAAAAAGGCCAGGTTTTTCTCTGGCAGGTTAGTGTGAAAACTCACATACAGTCTGACTGGGGCATCTCACACACAGCACACAGACTGCACACTACCTGCACACTCCCTGAAACACCCTGCCCACTACCTGCACACTACCTGTAAACACCCTACACACTCCCTGTACACACCCTGCACACTACCTGTACACACCCTGCACACTCCCTGCAAACACCCTACACACTCCCTGTACACGCCCTGCACACTCCCTGTACACACCCTGTACACACCCTACATACTACCTGTACACACCCTACACACTACCTGTACACACCCTGCACACTACCTGTACACACCCTGCACACTACCCGTACACACCCTGCACACTCCCTGTACACGCCCTGCACACTCCCTGTACACACCCTGCACACTCCCTGTGCTCCCATACCCTGCTCAGGTTTTGCACAGGGTCTCAAACCAGCAGGAACGGTCGGCCATTTTGTCTGTACTGGTGAGGGGAGGAAACAGATTTTTCCAAAGAGGAAAAAAACTTGGCAGGTTCTTGCTGTGCTCTCCAATGTGCGAGTCTGTCATCACAAGCTGTTTTATTTGTATCATGGATTTATTTATTTATTTATTATTTTATTGATCATTCATTCAGAAAAAATCCCACCCCCACTGAGGAAAATGCCCTAGATGTGCTTGTCCTTGTCTTCCATTCCTGGCATATCTTCACTACTTTTCATTTTTATTTTACCTTGCTTTTTTCTGTTTTTAATACATTTATTTATTTTAAAGGCCAAATTCCAACACCAACAGTTTTGGTTTGGCTGACACTGAAACACCCCAAACCCCCCCCCCCCCCCCCCCCTCTCTATTCATTTTTTCAAGCTTTTCAGTGTTTCTCTCTCTGTCTTTTACCTTTCTAATTCTCTCTCATTTCTCTTCCCTCACTCACTCCCTTCACCTGTGCTGGTGTCTCCTGAGGCCTCATTCTCCTCTCACCCGAATATCGCTGGGGTGACCGTGGGCTCACGGGATCCAGCAGGGGTGCCGTGCCGGTGGGTCACGGGTGGAAACAGTTTTTTATTTAACAAAAAAACTGAGAACACAATTAAATAAAAACCACTGAGAAAATTATTTCATTAAAAATTCTTATTTGGGATTTATGGGTTTGATGTAGAAGGATATGATCAGAATTCAGATTACTAAATCAGCACATTTCGAAATATGCTCAGAATTATAAAAGTAACAAAATGGGAATGCTGAAAATGGGTTTGCTCTCAGGAGCTGAGACTGCACGCAGGCATATCCAAGTGAACAGCTCGTGTTTTCCACTGCAACTAAGATCAATGCTTCTAAGGAAATATTGCATTGGGCCTGTGAATTATGTTCCCCAGGAATCTGGACGCTTTTATTTGTTATTAATGAAGCTGAATATTTTAGCTCTACCACAGCCATGACATATTCATTCTTATCTTGGGTTTTCACAATCATGCTCATTTGCCCATTCACATTCATAACTGATGGCATTGCAGAAAGATGACAGAGAAAATATTATGGGCTGCACCATCAAAATAAAATGTACTGAAGATGTAGTTGAAATTCTACAAGGGCCAAACGTGTATTTTTTAAAGAAATGTGATATCTGGAAGAACATCCCCTGCATTACACATTTGCACACTTTCAGCCTTGCTGTCAAACTTTAACACACAGAGAGGACTGATCAACATGAGGAGCAAACGTTCCTGGAAGCAGATTTAAAATCCATGGATTTTACAGAATAATTATGTTCAGTCGGGACTCATATTTAAATATGTCCTTGCATTTTCTGTGTGTGCAAGTAATCGCCAATAAACCGGGCCTTGTTTCCGGGGGAGCCCTGACCCTAATGCTGTCATAGCGTTTGGGATGTCCCCTCTGCTGATGCAGCACAGATCCTCACAGGACTTGCATGCACTCGACTGTAATACACACAGCTCAGCCGGGCCCCCAGCTGGCCCCCAGCTGGCCCCCAGCTGGCCTGCTTGTGTTAACTTCCATGGAGAATGGGAGGGAGGCAGGTCTCCCTGACATGCTGCAATGGGTGCAATATCTTTCCAGATCCATAGTGCTTTTTTACAGTAGACAATAAGCACTCATGGTATTTACTTGAGCTGTGAATAAAGACCCGTACAATATTTAATGTTGGGTGACAACGAACAAAAAAAGCATGCAGACAAAAGCATGATCACATTATGTTTGCTGCTCTATATCCACCTAATATTTTGAGAGCCACATGTTACTGCAATATCAATGAATGATTTTATTTATTTTTAACATGTAAAAGTGGAAAGATAGGAACAGATAGGGCTTTCCATTTATCTGATCTTTGTAAGCATTCCTTCCTCCTGTGCAATATAATATTATCATTATATTGCACAGAGCACTATAATAATAATAACAATAATAATAATAATAATAATAATAATAATAATAATAATAATAATAATAATAATAATAATAATAATAATAGTAGTAGTAGTAGATTGTCTTTTTTTATTTATGACAGACCATGGATCCTGAGCAAAGTTGAAATGTAAGATAACCATCTGGTTATACTGCAAGAGCTTGATACACAAAATATGTATGCATTGCATTGCATTGTATACTTAAATCAAAATAGGTATTAGCATATGTTTGCGTTAAATGCTACCATCCACTGGTCAATAGAAAGTTCATTTAAAAATAAGACTCTAGACCTGGATCAGCTGCGTGTGTGTGTTGATATAAGGATGGGGGCTCGTTTATCTCGTACTTCCTGACTCTGTGCTCACACAACGCAGGGCCACCGCTATTGGCTCTACTGATGCTGGGTCTGTCTGCGTATCTCCCTCCAATGGGATTCCCTCTTTCTGGGTCTGTCTGCGTACCTCCCTCCAATGGGATTCCCTCTTTCTGGGTCTGTCTGCGTATCTCCCTCCAATGGGATTCCCTCTCTCTGGGTCTGTCTGTGTATCTCCCTCCAATGGGATTCCCTCTCTCTGGGTCTGTCTGTGTATCTCCCTCCAATGGGATTCCCTCTTTCTGGGTCTGTCTGTGTATCTCCCTCCAATGGGATTCCCTCTTTCTGGGTCTGTCTGTGTATCTCCCTCCAATGGGATTCCCTCTCTCTGGGTCTGTCTGTGTATCTCCCTCCAATGGGATTCCCTCTCTCTGGGTCTGTCTGTGTATCTCCCTCCAATGGGATTCCCTCTCTCTGGGTCTGTCTGTATCTCCCTCCAATGGGATTCCCTCCCTCTGGGTCTGTCTGTGTATCTCCCTCCAATGGGATTCCCTCTCTCTGGGTCTTCTTTGTTTCTTCGTCTCCCACTCCAACAGTGCAGCTGGTGTGTCTATGTGTGTGTGTGTGTGAGGAGCCCCTCCCCCTGCTGTTTGAACAAACCAATAAGAGAACATGTCAGCAGACCCCCCCCCCACTCCCCCTGAGCAGCAGCACACACACCCCCTCCCCCTCAAAGCTCCCCATCCCCCCACCCCTCTCTTTCTCACCCCCTCTGCTCCTCCCACTGCATCTGCAGCCTTATCATGAATATCAGCGGCACACTGGGTTAAAAATTGATCTTCCTCGCCTGCCCATGTTAATTCGCTGGCTGCCACTGCATGTGTGTGAGTGTGAAGGCTTGGGGGGGGGGGGGGGGCACTGTAATTTGCATACCATCAAAGTGTAGAAAGTGTGTGTGTGTGTGTCTGCGTGTGACAGTCTCAGAGAGAGATGGAGAACAATAAGCAGGAAGGAGGTAGATAAGGGAAAGCCAGAGTTAAATTTGGCCAGTTTGAAATGAAATTATCTTTATTATTTTTTAAAACAGACAGAAACACACACCAGGGAGACACGTGGGTCATATGTAACTGTAGCTGATTTTTAACTGCAGTGATGAATAAATAAATAGATAAAAAAAGATTGGGTTGTCCTTATGATAGTGATGCCTGTACGCAGGGCTGCTGCCAGGAAGTTTTGGGCCCAGGAATAGATCTCACGCAGGTTCCTGCCACCCCACCCAAAAACCCTGCCCACCCCACCCAATCCCTGCCCACCCTACCCCACCCCACCTTGAAAAAATGCATACATATTGCAAATGCATATCTGCAAATGCAGACTATATTGCAATTGCATATCTCTATTCTTATTATTTAGAGGACTTAACTTCATAATTCTATTTATATTTTGAGTCTTTGTTCATTTAATTTAGTTTATAAAATAAAACTTCTATTCAAATTTTATTGTAGTAATTATTTTATTTTATTAGCAAATTTGCGATAACTTTAACGAACTTCAAATCAATCAAACACTGCAGAGCAATTCATTATTTAGAATGGTACGACAACAGCAGTTTTTCATCATACGGCTAACCATTATGCTAGATATTATTTGCTATTTTATGCAGCTCCTCTATTTGGTAGCTACACAGATAGTTCTATAACATGCAACCATGGAAATACCAAAACAATAAACGCTAGTCACAGTTTGCAAGCCTGCTATTATCGCCTACCTAATTTTATCAGTTACGGTTGGAATATGCAATATTTTACCGGACATAAACCAGCGACATGACTACCTGCCCTACAGTGCAGTTCCTTATCAAATACAGCGTGCTAACTGGCTAACGAGATAATTGGCTGACTATCTCAACTACGTCACGTCACCACACGACATAGCTGTTCGGTAAAGTGAATTGAAGTGTAGACGTCCAACACATTATTAATCCAATAATATTAGTATTAAAATAGCTAGCAGGACCTTAGGTGTCGCAAGTTAGGCACAGGTAACACCGCAGACAACAAACTGTCACGTGTAGCTACGGCAGCTATTAATCCACAAAACTCCTTGTTTGTAAATAATTCACAGCACCCCTCCCTTCGCCTCTCAGCCACTGCGTGCTCTTCGCAAGACCTAACCAATCGATGAGAAACACCGTAGCAGCAAAACAGGCAATGCGCGATGATCAACAATAACTGCTGCTAGGCATTTTTTATTGAGTAGAAATTATATTAACAAAAGTTAACGAATCAGCTATGTACTGATGTTACCCACTTGATATATTACATTGGAGTCACTGAAGTAACATAGGTAAGATAGTTATCTGGCTAAATAGATGACTATCTGTTTCTAAAAACTTGAAAATAATTACGTTACACTATCGGAACTTTGGTATACAGCGATCTGGTAAAACGTGTTATCAACTCTGAATGAGTTTAATACTTCTCTGGTTTCGACGAGTTTGGTCTTTATGGTGATGTGAAATCTCATTGATCCCGACCTCAGTCACATTTCACATTGACACAGACCGAGTAGGGAGCGCGCGCTCGGCACTGCGGAGTCCGGAGAAGGGTCCCTCCTCCAGTCGGGGATTTAAATCGGAAGAAAACAACACGAATTCTGCGGATACGCTCTACTCAGGGTTGGTTGTAAAACGGAACCCACTTTTATATTACTCCGATTAACTAGCTATTCCCATCTGGGGTATACTTTGTGCGAGGTTAGCTACTTTTCTGTTTGCTATTAACCTTACCTCCCAAGCCTATCTAGCCAAGCAGGCTTGTGAGCAAAGATTTTTCTGAGGAACGCACGCCCAAACGAATTGATTTAGTTTTCGCTAGCTTTTTTAAAAAGATGGGAAATGGGAAAGGTCTCAAGCGTTTAAGCTTGTTGGCCTGTCCGGTCTACTCGTCTAGCCTTTAGAGAAGGGATAACTAACTAGTTTTACCAGAACGTACGGCAAAGGGGAAGGAACAGACGCAAAGGCTGGCAAAGAACAGCACGCTATAGCTTAGCTAGTGGCTAAAGAACAAAAAGTGACGCTGTAGCTAGCTAGCTAACATTTCGTTTACCTGCGGGCTTATGTAGTAGCACATCTGGGTGGTTTGAGTTGTGTTGTTTGGGTGCCCACTTTAGCTTGCTAAAAAGGAGTTGCGGGGCAAACATTAGCAAGCGGTGAGCTAGTAAACGCGAACCGGGGTTTTCTTGGTGTGTGTGTGCCGATGCTAACGAGCTGTCGAGCATCCGGAGCCATGGACGAGGCTTTACGGAAGTGCTAGCTGGCTGTGCGATTAATTTTACTCCAGGAAAGGAGGAGTTTACCCGTGGATTACAATTCTAAATGAATAAAACCACGATCGTTTATGGTAAACGCAAGATAACATTTGGGGGAAATGAGGGATTAAGGTTACTAATAATACCAACATACAACTGGGACGCAGGAGGAATTTTACCTAAGTACGGTTCAGCTTTTCGCAACATACTGAGAAGGGTTGGTTGGCTTCACCGTCTTTGAGAGCACCAAAACAACAGATCCTAAAGTAGAAAGACCATATATGTGTTGTGAAGGGATTTCTTTACATTTTGTGTGTAAAGAGTTTTCAGTATTATATATATTTTTGACGTGATGGATAATTGATAGGACTGTTAAACCAGCTAGCTACGTTTAAATCAACCTCTCACGTTTTTTTTTGTTTCTTGAACTGTCTTTGAAGTGATTCGGTACACTAGAGGAAGACAAAAAGGCTCGGGAAAACTGAAAGGAAATGCCAATCGCTGCCGCTGGTCAACCGACGACACAAGAGCCTTGCGTTTACTCCCGACTGCCCGCTACTCCCGATCCCATCCCAAAACGGGGTCATCTTCGCGCGGACACGGGGGTGCAGCCTCAGGAGCACATTGACTACGCGGGAGCGGAGGGGGGCAGAGGACCCGGGGGCCACAGCAGCAGGGTTTTTCCAGAGCCCGGATCCTCCTCTCAGTCGCAGTCTCCTCCTACCCCCTCCCCCTTCGCCACCTCCTACCCCCAACACCACCCCCATTCCCCGGCCATGGAGCCCCCGAGGACTCGATCGCGGTCGCGGTCTGGATTCTACCAGTACAACATGAGCAGCGGGGCTAACGGCAACAACGCCGTTAATGCCAGCGCCGGCTTCGGCGTCCCTCACCCACAACAGCACAACTCTGGGTGCATGCCCCGCGGGGGACCCAGCCCCTCAGAAATCCAGCGTACCCCAGGAAGTAACCTGCCCCCCAGCGCACAGAGACACGCAGGGCCCGGCGCACACCGAAACGCCGGAGCAGGTAAGCGATTTTCCTATTACTTTTATGGTACTGCTTAACAAGCCCATATTAGTTGGGTAGCTAGCTCGGTTTTAGAGAAATATGGCCGGGCAGATCAGCTGCCAGCGGCAGTCTCCTGAATGTGTGATGGTGAGGCGGCCAGCATTTGGGTTTTAATGGAGCAGGGGGATGGGCGACTGCGTTGGCATGGCAATACATTTGTGTTCGTTTCTTATTAGCTAGCATGATGCTAGCTCATGGCTTTATGTGGCTTACTAAACCAGCGTGTTATACCGCACTGAAAGTTAGCCGGCTTACAAATAAAAATACACTTACGTTATCCTTGGTGAGATGTAGGTTACTTTCTGCTACTCAAAACGACGTCTTCACCTTGTTGGTCTACTCAAAGGTTTATGAAATTCAGCTTTAGTTGTGGTAAAAGGTTAAGTTACCGTTTTAATTATTAAACCAGCGAGGGTTTTTTTAGAGTAGCGGATGGGAAGGGAAAATGACTACGCAATAAGTCTTTCGAAAAGATGCGATGTGCAATCGCATTTCCTGAGTTTCTGTTTTTCCGACCGTTGTTGGTTGTCTCGCCGCCGGACTTGACACGTGTGGCCGTGTGGGAGGGACTGGAGTTCAGTTCCTCCTGTACACGTTTTTATTGTAACTGACGTTAACTTACCCGCGTCCCCTGCGAGTCAAACCTGGAATAAAGCGTATGGGATATTTATAGTCCAATGAAAATGTTTAAGTCCTATAGCTAAGAATTTTTACAGTGGAATTTGTGTTATGGAAGTGGCCAGTTGCTGCCTCTTCATATAAGATGACTTGATTGTTTTTTGTGATTATTCATTCTTGGCAATTTACTTGCACTTTTTACCCTTCTTAAGGCCCAGGTGGACTATTTGACTGTAGTGTTGTTTCTCACTTGGCTGGTTGGACAGTCAGATATTTATCTTGGTGTATTGGTTACTTTGTCACATCCAAGATAACTTGGAAATATGGGAATTGTCATAGTCACATTCAAAATGTGACCAGTTAACTCTAATGCGTTACCCTGATTCACTGTTTCTGTATCATTTTAACATTAGCAGCAAAACAACATTACTGTCAACCAGAAATGAGTATTGGCAGGTGTATCTAAGTGTTTCCTACTGCCTAGCAATAAACTGTGTTGTCTATGCTGCTGTAAATGTGTTGTGGCAGAAGTAATATTTTCTAAAACAAGACTAGGTCAAAACCTAGTATATGGCTGGACCGAACCGGCTGACCAATGGTGTAACTTCATCACTCAGTCACTCAGTCACAGACATTCGCGTTTGTAGGGCTGGCCCCGCTGTTGCGGTCCAGCCAAAAATGGATTAAAATGGACAGCAGAGTTTATTTGTAAAAACAGTGGGTCGTGCTTTGGAGTGCTGGGTCAGAGTTAGTTGTACTGTGGACTGTGGTAAGGAAACGTGGCTGTGGCAGGCTGCGTCAGAAACTGTGCCTGCAGACGGGGTGCTGCGGGTTCACGTCCTCCATCGGGTGCTTCCACGGTCCCCTCGGGCGAGGCTCTTAACCTGAGCAGCTTCAGTGAGTGTCCAGCTGCATTATGGGAGAGAGGCTGTGCGGCAGCGTGTGCGGCAGTGTGTGGGGCAGCGTGTGCGGCAGCGTGTGGGGCAGCGTGTGCGGCAGCGTGTGTGGCAGTGTGTGGGGCAGCGTGTGCGGCAGCGTGTGGGGCAGCGTGTGTGGCAGCGTGTGGGGCAGCGTGTGCGGCAGCGTGTGGGGTAGCGTGTGCGGTAGCGTGTGTGGCAGCGTGTGCGGCAGCGTGTGCCCTACGCTGTGGTGACGCTGTGGTGACACTGTGAGTCTTTACGCACTCTGTGCAGAGCGTAGCTGGCGCGTAGAGTGAGATGGGGGGGGGGGGGGGTGAACCCAGTAAACTTTCCACCTCACTGTTCTCTGCGCGGTTGAGTTTGTTCCAATGAGATGCGAGACAACGCTTCCCGCTCTCCTGGGACTGGAAGCTGAGCATCATATTCCCAGTGTCTGTGTGCTGTACAGGTGCTTAAGTTTCTGTTGTGGGGGGTCATTTTAATGAGGGGGGGGCAGACTGGTGTCCTCACGCAGCCTGTTATCTGTACGGTTAGGACTTTGCCTCGCTGTAAAGCTGTGGTGAGTGGTGGCTTCGCTCCTGTCTGATCGTGCGGAGATGAACAGCGCAGCTTCAGATTAGCGGCAGACCCTCCATCTTTGCGCTGCCGCCTGCTCCTGACGTGCAGTCATTACCGGCTGCGTGAAATGATTCAGATTTTTCTCTCACTTTGGCCTCTCCTCCCTCTGCCCGCTGCTCTCTGTCCTGCACTTCTGAAGAAGCGTCTGATGCCAGTGCTGCAGTTTTCCCTCCTTAACTGTGTCTCATCTGTCCCGTTTTGCTTCATAATGCCATTCCCTCATAAATAGTAATTCTCAACTGCTTAGCTTGAACTTAATAACTTCTGAAACATGAACTGTCCCTGAACTATCCCTGACACCAGTAAACCAAAATGGAATCTTGTAGGTTCAGAGGTAATGGCCACTCAAGATCTACTCTCTCCTGAACCCCCTCCTCCTAGTTACTGAGTCCCAGTGCCATGTGGTCTTATTGGTACGCTTGTGAGTGTGCTTGTAAGTGTGCTTATTAGTGTACTTGTGAGGAGATTGTTTTGTACCTGCTGCTTATATAAGGTGTGTTGTGCCTTTTGAAAGGAAGTCAGTGACTGAGGGCTGAGTAGAGCTGGGACTGGAAATACCTGTCTGGGAGTGTGAGCGTCAGCAGCTGTGATCACTTCCTCTGACGCACGCTCAGAGACCAAGCGATTTCACAACGTGCCCGCAGCATTCGTCGCTTTCCCCGAAACGAGACCGGGTCCCCACCCGTGCGTGGACACGGTGTAAACGCCCCCTTCTCCCAGCACCCCACCCCCTTCCCTCAGCACCCCCCCCCCCCCCTTCTCCCAGCACCCCACCCCCTTCCCTCAGCACCCCCCCCCCCCCCCCTTCTCCCAGCACCCCACCCCCTTCCCTCAGCACCCCCCCTTCACACGTACCGATGTGCGCGCGATCATCGCTGAAGAGAAGGTTTTTTTTAAAGAATGTTTTTTTAAAATTCTAAGCCACTCGCATCAACATTCAAATGTTCAGTTGATCCTTCAAGGTGTGAGGTCACAAATACATGATCAGAATGCTCTTAACTGAATGTTCTCATGCTGATGTCACAATCACTGCTGGTGACTGAAAGCTTATAATTTGAAAAAAGAAAAAACATTCCAGAAAACCTGCTCTTCAGTGGGTTAGCATTTTAATCAGGCATCTGCGATCTTGCACCCCAAAGCCTGATTTCTACTTTGTTGCACGACCCTTTCGAGGAGTGTCGCGTGAAAAAATGACGTATTTTCAACAGGAAAAAAAGAGTCCCACGACACACTTTTTTTCAGTGTTGCACACCTCTATAATTTTGTTATATCAAAGAACATACTTTGTCACACAGTGTTGATTGGACAGCCAGATGGGACACCGAAATTCATTGTCATGGATGCATCATTGTTTTCGATTTATCTGAGTGACAGATCAACTTCTTTTTTCCTTTTGCACCATTTTTTAGACAAAAGTAGATATTAAATGTATTCCTCCCCTTTTTCTCAGTAATTTCGTCGGGTGGCGCAATGTTCTCACAGATGTAAACATCAGCAGTTTGGCGTCTCGTTACCATAGAGACAACTGAACCCTCTCCACTGCCCTCTGCTGAGGTGTAAATGCGTAACTTCGTGCTTATTTTTGTCGCACGGCGCTTGTCGAAAGGTTTGCACGAGGAGGTGTTGGGTAATGTGGGGTAATGTGGGGTAATGTAGGGTAATGCTGTAAAGTGTGAGGCGTAAAGGCTCAAAGGGAAGGTGCTGGCATTAGCCTGCTGTTAAAGGTGTGGCTGCAGTGGGGTCTGTGGAGGGTGGGGCATTAGCTGGGGATCGGGGGGGTCGCTGAAGGGTCACCGGGTCTTGAAAGCTTGGGCTTAGGCTTTGGGACAGATGTCGGGTCGCCGTGGCGATGGGCTCCAGCTCACTGGTCCCGCCTGGTTCTTCCCCAGACCTGCGTCTCCGACAGCCGCACGCACGCACGCACGCACGCACGCACGCACGCACGCACGCACGCACGCACGCACGCACGCCCCCCACTAGCCCTGCTGCTGCAGGTGTACTGTTCTATTAGCTTCAAACCTGAGCGACCAGGGGGAGGGAGGGTGAGAGAGGAAGACAGGGACAGAGAGAGAGAGGGAGGGCTGGGCCTGAGTCTGCTCTTAATCCAGCTTTTAAATGTAATCAAATGAGTGTTTAAGTGTAAATAAAGTTTTAAAAAATATATCCTGATTATTTTTGTTATGATGTTCTGGAGTAGGTAGAAAAAATACTCACAGCCAAAACCGTTCTTGTAGAAAAGTTCTGGTTCCTGATGCTGGACTTGGTCGTATAAGATGCTTTTTCCCCTTTAAAAGTGCAGTTTGAGAGCGCAGAATGCTGGCTAATCGGCTCCTGCTAATCAGCGTTTCCAGCGCGAAGTATCTCGCTTCCCTCGGCCGCCCTTACGCGCTTCAGTCTGGTTCCTCTGCTCACTGTCGCCAAACACAGAATAAATGAAAATTCTGCAGAACATGCACTCCCACAAAGTGATCAGACTCCAAAACAGAGCATAAAGAAGGAGTTCTTCTGCCCGCATGCTCGCAGAAGGCCTTTGAAGGATGAAAGAATGCGAGGAGCTCATTTTTAACTTGCGCTATGACGAGCACAAACACCATAAGCTCTGCGTTTCTCTGCTTTCATCAGATAAACAAGTGCTTGAGCTGGTTCTTCTGTTCTGCCAGAGCCCTTTGTATTGAGCCGGTTGCTCAGACAACCAGCCTGTTCACATTTTCTGAAGATGGTGGAAGTTTTCTAGGCACCATTGTATCCTGTGAGCATCCTGACTCTGCTCGGCCTGCAGCCTGTGGGCTGCCATTGCCCAGTTGTGGCGGAGGTTGGAATCGCCCGCTTTGATTGGTGGGTTTGGTGATTTCCACTTCCTAAAATATGCGTAGCTTCCTGGTGAAAATGCCCTTCAGAATATCATCACTTTTATCAATGCTTCCTCTCTTTATTTTATATCTCTTTTTTATTTATTTATAGTCTATAGAAGCAGTAAAATTAGTGCTAAACCTTAAAGCCGTGTCTGGTTGTCGGGACATTGTGTGTAAAAAGGTGAGACGAGTCTTCACAGGGTTTCTGTGGATTAGTGTGGGTTTAGTGAGCGTTAGCGTGGGGCGTTAGCGTGGAGCGTTAGCGTGGGGCGTTAGCGTGGAGCGTTAGCGTGGGGCGTTAGCCAATCACAGCGCTCCCTTTTCAGCGGACCCTTTTGTCTGCAGCCCGTCTCTGCTCAGGGTGTATAACTCAGAGAGGGAGAGTAAGAGGTGCTGGTGGCTGCTGTCTGCGCTGTCTGCGCTGTCTGCGCTGTCTGCGCTGTCTGCGCTGCCCTGGGCTCATCCAGCCCTGGGGGGTCTAAAGGGCCGCTCCCTATTCGAGTGCGGGGCGGGACAATGGCGGCCTCTGTGGCTGACGGCACTCAGCATTGTCAGGCCCGTGGCGGCTGCCCCCCGCCCCCCCTGCCCCCCCAGGTTCGGGTCCAGGTGGGGCCAGAAGGGCCCTCGAGGGTGGAATGGAGGCGGGGGGATGTGGCACTCAAACCCCCCAAACACACACCGCTCCCCCAGGTCAGGACCCCGCCCCGTATCGCTCCTGAATGCCCCCCCCCCCCCCCCACACGTCCGCCGCTGGGAGAGAAGGGGGCGCCGCTTTCACCCCCCAGCTCGCTCTCCGGGCGCCAGCTTGCGCCGCGGCGCTGTGGCGGCTCGGGGGCGGCGGCGGCGGCAGCTCTGCACCTGCGAGCGCACGCGGGCGAACACAAAGGCACAGAAACGGAGCGCATCTGTCCCGGGACTTCGCTATTGAGCCGGGGAAGTGCGTGTTTGGAGTTCATTTTGTCCGGACATGGTAAAAGAATCCAGTGGTCAAGTGCGCAGGTGGAGCTGGGTCTCGCAGGTGGAGCTGGGTCTGCTGCAGGGGGAGCTGGGTCTGCTGCAGGGGGAGCTGGGTCTCGCTGGTGGAGCTGGGTCTCGCAGGTGGAGCTGGGTCTGCTGCAGGGGGAGCTGGGTCTCGCAGGTGGAGCTGGGTCTGCTGCAGGGGGAGCTGGGTCTCGCTGGTGGAGCTGGGTCTGCGCAGAGCCGAAATGGGGCCGGTCGCTCCTGATAGAGTTACAGTCGCCTGTGGAATCCCTCCCCCCGGAGAAACGTGAGCCGCATGGCCGTCTGCTGGAACTCACAGAACCCCGATAGAGCTCTGCGGGGGGGGGGGGGGGGGGGTAAATGAGCGGGAGAGCTGGATGGGGGGGGTTGAGCTGGAGCGTGAGACTCCTCAAACAAAACAAAACGTGTTCGCCTAGAGGTGGAGAGTGAAGGGTGGATGAGGGAGGGAGGGAGAGAAGGTGGGTTAAAGGGAGGGAGGGAGGGAGAGTGGGATGGAGGGAGGGAGAGAGGGAGGGAGGGAGGGAGAGAAGGTGGGTTAAAGGGAGGGAGAGTGGCTGGAGCTCTGAGACGAGCTGAACCCACGAGGCTGCTGAGCCAAACACAGCCGCTGGCGGCTCAACCTCTCCCTCAGCATCCCTCCCTCCTCCCCTCTTCTCTCCCTCCCTCCTTCCCTCTTCTCTCCCTCCCTCCTCCTCTCTTCTCTCCCTCCCTCAGCATCCCTCCCTCCTCCCCTCTTCTCTCCCTCCCTCCTTCCCTCTTCTCTCCCTCCCTCCTCCTCTCTTCTCTCCCTCCCTCAGCATCCCTCCCTCCTCCCCTCTTCTCTCCCTCCCTCCTCCTCTCTCCTCTCCCTCCCTCCTCCTCTCTTCTCTCCCTCCCTCAGCATCCCTCCCTCCTCCCCTCTTCTCTCCCTCCCTCCTTCCCTCTTCTCTCCCTCCCTCAGCATCCCTCCCTCCTCCCCTCTTCTCTCCCTCCCTCCTCCCCTCTTCTCTCCCTCCCTCCTTCCCTCTTCTCTCCCTCCCTCCTCCTCTCTCCTCTCCCTCCCTCAGCATCCCTCCCTCCTCCCCTCTTCTCTCCCTCCCTCCTTCCCTCTTCTCTCCCTCCCTCCTCCTCTCTTCTCTCCCTCCCTCAGCATCCCTCCCTCCTCCCCTCTTCTCTCCCTCCCTCCTTCCCTCTTCTCTCCCTCCCTCAGCATCCCTCCCTCCTCCCCTCTTCTCTCCCTCCCTCCTTCCCTCTTCTCTCCCTCCCTCAGCATCCCTCCCTCCTCCCCTCTTCTCTCCCTCCCTCCTTCCCTCTTCTCTCCCTCCCTCTATTCTCCCTCCCTCCTTCCCTCTTCTCTACTTTGGCTCTGATCCGGCTCCACTTTGGCTGGCCCTGTGTGGTAAACTCAGTAAACTCACAGGGCACCTAGTAAGTCAGGTGCCCTGGTGAGATTTGTGGTGATGTTTGAGGAAGTTTGATGGCGGTGCTGTGGCATTGTGGGTAACTGAGTTCCTCTTGCCGTCTGGTTGTCGTGCTTTACGCGCTGTCCCTTTGACCCGCGTGCTGAAGGGCGGTGATCCACATGAAGGCTCCTCACGCCTGGGAAAGGAACATCTCCAGCCTCTTCTGCTGGACTGTGCAGCTCCACACATGCGTCTGAGACTTACAGACCCGCCCAGTGACACGGAGGTCATGTGCTCCCCCGCAGCCAATGGGATCTGCTGGGGGCCTGTGCTCAGACAGGAAGGACGGGAGGCAGTCTGATTATCGGCCCCCAGCCTGCTGTTCTCCCTCAAAGGAATCGGGAGGAGCTCGGTCCCGTGTCCTCCCACTCTCCCCTCCGCTCACTTCCTCTGAAACCACTTCCTGTCCCTCTCCTCCCTCACGAGCACTGGCTTACGTTCCGCTGGGTTGCCTGGTTGGGGGGGGGGGGGGTGCGTGGGGATTTGTGAAAAATGTACGGGGGAGGAAGCTTTGGTGTGAATGCATATGGAAGTCATTGGCAGAATAAGGGATTTTAAAAGGAAGCTTTGGGTTTGCGTTTGTGTAGGAGTGTAGGAGTGTAGGACAATGGGAGGGGAGTTAGGGTTAGGTGTTCTGTGGGGACTTTGCGTGCACCTGGCAGCCCGTATGCTGAGGGGCGTGGTGTGTAGATCAGACGTAGGCCACAGGGGATGGAGGGAATCTGCTGGAGAGGGTGAATGACCTCCATGACCCCGGGGCCCAGCAGCTGGTGGATGCACATCTGGAATCCTCTCCTCCCCGCCCGTTCCTCCCTTTATCCCTCCTGATCCTCCTCTTTCTCCTTTTTCATTTCCCTCTCTTTCCGGCACCTACCGTTTCCTGTTGGGCTGTGCCCCCCCCCCCGCACGCGGTCGCAGGGAAACGAGCACAGAGCAGTGTTTCGGCCATTTTACTGCTGCTCCTCCTGAATGATCCTTCAGAAAGCCTGTGAGGTCGAGAGCTTTGCAGGTCTGCCTACTCCATTTCAGGAGCCAGCACTTCACATGTTTACCAAAATGATCTCAATGCTAGAGGTTTTTTTGGTTCATTTTAGGCTTGTAAATGGAAACCCTCTTTAAAAAGAAATATTTAAAGCCAGGAATACCCTGGAGGTGGCATTGACTGTGTTTATGATGGTAGCTATTACTGTTTCCATTAGTGGCACGAGAATAGTCTCTCGATCAATACGCTCAGTGGAAACATGGGATAGTCCTCCTTTAACTCTTGTAAGAGTTGACATCTTTCGATCCACTTGTACTTCCTGGGCAGAGTTGACTTGCTAAATGCATGTGTATTTAAGCTTATTAATGCGTGCTCAAGCAGAGCTGGCGATGTGGAGCTTTAGCCCGTGGAGCCCGTTAGCGCTCGCAGATGGACTGCTCTGGGTGCAGACAGACAGCTCCTCGTTCATCCGGTGGGTCCCTATCGTAAAGAGCTCTGCTCGCCCGCTGGAAGCTTCTAGAGAACGGGATGTGATCAGGCTCATGGCTGACCGTCCCGCCGCTTTAGCCCTGATGGGAGAGTTCCTAATGAGGGAGGGGGCATCCTGCATGCGGGACAGTCCTTGTTTACAGGGCGCTACTGGGTTTTGTGTTCTCCTTACGCACCCCAAACTGTGCGCATCTCTTGACAGGACGTCCGGGTTCCAGCACAGTGTCTGCCTGCAGACCGGCGGGCCCCATTCACCCGGGGGCCTCCTGCTCTTTCTGTGGAAAGGGCCCTACCTTCCGTCTGTGGAAAGGGGCCTACCTTCCGTCTGTGGAAAGGGCCCTACCTTCCGTCTGTGGAAAGGGCCCTACCTTCCGTCTGTGGAAAGGGCCCTACCTTCCATCTGTGATAAGGGGCCTACCTTCCGTCTGTGGATCGGTGTAGATCAGAGCGCTCTGTGTTGTGCTGTGTTGGGCTGTGTTGCACTGAAATTTGGGTCCAGTAAGATGATGCTGCACATGTGTGTGGTGTTTAAAGGAACAGGGACTGCAAGATTAACGGTCACCACTATGATGGGGGGTAGACGGAGAGAGAGAGAAGGGGAGGAATGAGAGGGGGGAATAGAGACAGAGAGAGAGAGACAGAAGGGGCAGGGTGAACAGTGATGAATGAGAGGGATGGAGAGACTGCAGGTCAGTGACTGGGGTTAAGATGGAGGGATGTAGAGGATGGACTGCAGAGGGAGAGCAGGGGGCTGGGGGCTGGAAGGAAATGTGCAGAAATGGCTTCTGCATGCTGCTTAGAGAATCAATAGCAGTAAAGAGGGTAAGCCATGACCCCCCCACCCCACCCCAACCCCCACCCCCCCGTGTCTCGTCCCCCATCGCCGCCACACAGCCCCCCTCCCCCCAGCTCTCCCCTTCACTACTCATCTGGCTGCAGAAACACCTCCCATCCCCCACGGCAACTAGTCTGTACTGCAGCTCACACTGCAGCTCACCAGAGTATACTACCAGTGTACTATTCTAGTGCAGTGCAGTGTACTATTCTAGTGCAGTGCAGTGTACTATTCTAGTGCAGTGCATTGTACTATTCTAGTGCAGTGCATTGTACTATTATAGTGCAGTGCAGTGTACTACTGTACTGCAGTGCAGTGTACTATTCTAGTGCAGTGCAGTGTACTACTCTCATGCACACTTGCTCTGCTTCTAGTGCAGTTCAGCATTTCAGCTGTTCTCACACAGCCTGCTGTGAGCAGAATACAGCTTTAAATATTTTTATTTAGTCTGAATCCTGACTGGAATGAAATCCTGACTGGAATGAAGCACTAACAGGAAGTATGAATTTTACCCCCCCCCCATTTCTGATCAGCCCTGTACAGAGAGAGCTGTAGCTGCTGACCCCTCCTGACCAGCGTGGGGGGGGCTGGGGGAGCTGCCCGATTCGATTTTGGTGTCAGTTGACCGGGGTAAATAAAAGGGATGGTCAGAGAGGGAGAGGGGGATGGAGAGGGGGATGGAGGGACAGAGGGAAGAGAGTGCAGTCCCCGATACAGCACCCTGTGTGTCAGCTGCGGGAGAGCAGCAGGAAGTGACACGAGCTGCGGCAGGAAGTGACACGAGCTGCGGTCTCCCACCGAGCTGTCGCTGGCTGTGCCTGTGAGCCGGCCTCACTGGAGCTCATGGGGCTAGAGAGCCCCTTTATTCCTGACTGACAGACTGACAGGCAGACAGACAGACAGGCACGGGAGAGAGCTGGAACCACAGTGGGAAGAGTGGCGGGTTGGCTGGGTGTTTTTCACCAGGTTTCATCATCACTGGGGGGGGGGGGGCGGGGGGGCGTTTCGGGAGGCTTTGGGACGGCTCCTCGCTGCGTCGGATGGGCAGGTTTGTCAAAAACGCTCTCAGAAAAGACAGTAAAAAATGACAAACAACAACAAGGACAGCATCAGCATCAGGGAAGGCCTTAATCCTGGATTACTGTGTTTACGTTCCTCATGCTCGACCCTCACAGAAAGCACCCGCATTAAAGGTGTTGTTTTTGTTTTGTTCTTTGGTGTTTTTCTGGGGAAGATCATGTGGCCTTCCCTCTGCCCCCCCCCCAGGCCTGGAGGCTGAAGCAGGTCTAACAGCCAGGCTGGCTCAGTAGCTCGCTGACAGTAGCTCATACACTGTGTGAGTCTGTAGCCTCTGCTGGCTCAGTTACTGGCAGCGTGATGAGCTGGTGTCTGTGGGCAGTTTCTGTTCAGTGTGTTACTGCTTGTGTGCGTGCGTGCGTGCGTGCGTGCGTGCGTGCGTGCGCGCGTGTGCGTGCGTGCGTGCGCGCGTGTGCGCGCGTGCGTGTGCGTGTGCGTATTTGGCACATGCATTGTGATGGGCTTAGTTGTGGCATTGCATTGTAGAATTGTCTGAGAATGTTATTGCAGTATCATGGCACTCACACGTCTGCCATGCACATTCCGTAGTAGGTTTACTGTGAAACCGTTCAGCAGGCTGAGGGTTCACTACAGAACGGTCGTTCGTTCTGTCAGTATTAGGAAAATCGATAGACGTCTTGGCCCAAGCAGTAATTAATTTGTTTGAATTTGCCTACGCAGGCTGTGCAGTCATTATAAAAATAAAAAACCTTGCCCCTGCTTATAATGGGTACCTTGTGTGCTTATGAGGAAATGAAGTCTGACAGTTTTGAAGAGCAGGTTTTTTTTTTTGGGAATGTTTATTCAGAAGTCAGTGTTCTAGAACTCGACTGCTTTCAGTCACCAGTAGCGATTGTGACATCAGCATTAGAATGTTCAGTTAGAGACATTCTAATCACATGTTTGTGACCTCACACCTTAAAGGGTTAACAATGCTGTATGAGGTAACCGCCCTCCCTGTCTCCCTATAGGCGGAATCGCCTTCCACTGCCACCCAGACCCCGCCTACGGAGAAGAGAGTGACAAGGTGAGTCTGCCTGTTAGCTTCTGCTCTGCTGTGTGAAGTGAATGTGAGTGTCCACTGCAGGGGACATTATCAGCCCCAGCTGTGCTGATGTAACTTGGGGAAAGTGTCCACTGCAGGGGACATTATCAGCCCCAGCTGTGCTGATGGAATAGAGGAAGGTGCAGTTGTGCAGGTCCAGGGATGGGCTGCAGGTTTGCTGGAGTGTTTCACAGTCCAGCCCTTTGGTCTGCAGGCTGTTCTCTGTGAATAATGACTTGGTTTTGCTTTGGCTGCTTAAGAGTTGCATAGTAAATGAGAAAAATAGTCCAAATAAATCTGCTGTTCCTATAAGCATTGGTTTGATTGGTTGCTTGAAACGCAGTTGACCATGCAATTAGCCAACATTAAGTAAGTTTAAATACCAGAAGGCCTGAAAAAAACTATAGTCAGCCAGTTGAAATCTGTGGCTGTCGTTTTTATGTTTGTGTTGCGGTGTTGTTTTTTAGTGAGATTTGTGCACTCTCACCCAGGCCTGCATCCTGAAACCTTATCCCTAATTTTGTGAGATAACTGTAGCGAAACTGTAAATTTTATTATTGGTCCGAGGCATCGTTATGTATTCATGTTGTTTGTTCATATTAGCTGTGAAAACTTTGCAGACTGTTTAAGTGTCGTATTATTTTTGAGTTCCTGCTGTGTCGTTTGCTCCCCCTGTATAACAAAAGCATCCCAGACCCGAGCTCTCACACTACCGTGTTTACATTGTGAGGAGGGGGGAGGGGTAGGCGTGCACTGCCGCCTGATTGGCTGGACCTGGGCTCAGGAGGGAGGGGACTGGGCTGCTGATTGAGCTCTGCTGAGGGGGAGGGGTGGAATGTGGGAGAGGGGGCGGGGTCAGCAGCTGACTTCAGCTCAGCTGTGGGGGTGTGAGTGGGTGGAAGGGGGAGAGGAGGGGGAGAGAGAGAGAGGGAGAAAACCGCTTTTGAAATTGAGGACCGTGTGTGTGTGTGAGTCTTTGTGTGTGTGTGTGTGTGTGTGTGTGTGCGCGTGTGTGTGTGTGTGAATCTGAGTTTGAACCTGTGTGTGAGTGAGTGTGTGTGTGATCTCCTCCAGAGTTACCTCTTTACTTTGGTCTGTACCCCTGCGTTGGGGGAGGGGGGTTAGGTTTAACATATGGGATCTTCTTTATGGGATGAACTGTGTGTTTACATGTTTTGTCATTATGTCGAGGGTGTAGTAATAATAGTGATAGTAGCGATAATAATATTTAGTAAAGGGAAAAAGGACTCCCAGGTAAAGTGAGTCGCTGAGTGAGTGTGTGTGCGTAGCGCTGGATGGCTCACACGGGTTGGGATATGAGGTCATGTCCTGTGTGAGCAGCTGGGAGTGTGAGCCTGGTGGACATGCAGCACTTCCTGTGTGACTCAGTCTGCCAGTCAGACCGGAGCTCTGCTCTGCACTGCTTCCTGGAAGTTTAGCAGCGGTGGTCCTGATTAAACCAGCATGTGCGCCCAATCAGCACGCTGAACAGCCAATGAGCACGCTGAACAGCCAATGAGCACGCTGAACAGCCAATGAGCACGCTGAACAGCCAATGAGCACGCTGAACAGCCCAATCAGCATGCTGAACAGCCAGTGAGCACGCTGAACAGCCCAGTGAGCACGCTGAACAGTCAATGAGCACGCTGAACAGCCAATGAGCATGCTGAACAGCCAGTGAGCACGCTGAACAGCCCAATGAGCACGCTGAACAGCCCAATGAGCACGCTGAACAGCCAATGAGCACGCTGAACAGCCCAATGAGCACGCTGAACAGCCAATGAGCACGCTGAACAGTCCAGTCAGCGCGCTGAACAGCCAATGAGCACGCTGAACAGCCCAATCAGCACGCTGAACAGCCCAATCAGCACGCTGAACAGCCCAGTGAGCAGGCTGAACGGCCAGTGAGCACTCATCACCGCACGCACACGCATGTAGTGCTTATGAATTAATTCTGCTCTTTGTGGGCTGGGAGTCAAACCAGCCATCCTCACTTTTTGGCCTATACACCCTCCGTCTCTCCCTTCCTCCCTTCTTCCATCTCTCTCTCCCTCCCTCCCTCCCCCTCTCTCTCCCTCGTTCCTTTCCTCCGTTTCTCTCTCTCCCTCCCTCGTTCCTTTCCTCCGTTTCTCTCTCTCTCTCCTCTCCCTCCCTCCCTCCCCCTCTCCCCCTTATCTCCCCTCTCCTTCTTTCTCCCCCTCTCCCACTCTCTCTCCCTCTCCCACTCTCTCTCCCTCTCCCACTCTCTCTCCCTCTCCCTCTCTCCTCTCCCTCTCCCTCTCTCTCTCCTCTCCCACTTCCGCTCTCTCCCTCTCCCTCTCGCTCTCCTCTCTCCTCTCCTCTCTCCTCTCCCTCCCTCCCTCCCCCTCTCCCCCTTATCTCCCCTCTCCTTCTTTCTCCCCCCTCTCCCTCTCTCTCCTCTCCCACTTCCTCTCTCTCTCTCTCCCTCTCCCTCTCTCTCTCTCTCTCTCTCTCCTCTCCCTCTCCCTCCCTCCCTCCCTCCCTCTCTCTCTCCTCTCCTCTCCCACTCCCTCTCCCTCTCCCTCCCTCTCTCTCTCCTCTCCCTCCCTCTCCCTCTCCCTCTCTCCCTCCCCCTCACACAGACAGACAGGCCCATGAATGTTTGATGCTAATGGGCGCTCCTGTCTGTGTGTGTTCAGCGTGAGGGTGTGGGCGGCTGAGTCTGCCCTTAGAGGTGCCTGGAAAACCCCCCCCTCACCCCCCCAGTGAAACCGTTAAAACCCCCGGAGTGAAGCCCCCGTACGGCCGGGCCGCTCCGTTTCTTCCCCGTAGCCTGAGTTCTGTAGCTTTCTCATTGGCTAGCCTCAGTTCTGAAGCTTTCTCATTGGCTAGCCTCAGTTCTGAAGCTTTCTCATTGGCTAGCCTCAGTTCTGAAGCTTTCTCATTGGCTAGCCCATATTAGTCGTTTGTCGCCGTGTGTCGGTGTTGTTAACTGGCTGTGGTCCCGCCTCTCTCTCCAGCTCATTCTGAGCCAGGTGGTTAAAATGATGTTTTTTGCATGTAAAGCCGCAGGATGGCCAATCAGCAGTGCTGCTTTTACCTCATAACCTTCCGCTGATTTAAAGGTGATTTACAGTTAGCGGGAAGGTGTGGCAGTTCTCTGTCTAGTGGTTGTGTGTGTGTGTGTGTGTGTGTGTGTGTGTGCACGCGTCCATGCTTGCGTGTATGTGTGTGTGTGTTTGTGTTAAAGCTGTGCTCTGTGAGACTGACTGACTGAATGAGTTCATGTCCCTGGGTGTTCATGACTAAGAGCCCGTGTGTGTGAGTATGTGTGTGTGTGTGTGTGTGTGTGTGTGTGTGTGTGTGTGTGTGTGTGTGTGTGTGTGTGTGTGTGTGTGTGTGTGTGTGTGTCTGTCTCTGCCTGTTCCCAGCAGGCGACATGTGTGTTTATATTCAGTAAGAGTGTCTGTATGAGCGTGTGTGAGTGAGCGTACCTGTGAGTAACACAGTGAGTCATGAGTGTGTGTGTGTGTGTGTGTGTGTGTGTGTGTGTGTGTGTGTGTGTGTGTGTGTGTCTGCAGTGTTGAACAGGGTCTCTGGCTGTCTCTCTCTCAGCTGAGGTGACACACGGCTCGGTACCAGCAGTATTTTCTGAGCCTGAATAAGAGGAGATGTGTATTTAGTCAATCCATTTCACATACTATGGATTATTTGGTCGATCTTTTCAAACATAATTTACATAAAACACAATTTGAAATCTACTTGGCTGATACATTTTAGTCTGAATTATCTTGTTAATTTCTGACAAAAGTTGCCTTCAGTGTAATTTGTGCTTCACACCATCTTGCTTTTTCAGTAATATTGACAGCTTACCGTGCAGACAGCGTGACATGGAAGATATGGGAACCTGGTGGGCCACCGAGAACGGAGACAGAAAACAGAATTCCCGTCTTTCTGAAGCCAGAATTCCCGTCTTTCTGAAGCCAGATTTCCCGTCTTTCTGAAGCCAGAATTCCCGTCTTTCTGAAGCCAGAATTCCCGTCTTTCTGAAAACAGAATTCCCGTCTTTCTGAAAACAGAATTTCCATCTCTCTGAAAACAGAATTCCAATTTTCCTGAAAACAGAATTCCCAAACAGAATCCCCAAAAACATTCTGACCTACTCTTTAAAGGTTTAATCAAACAGTGCTTCCTGTTTACTTTCTAACATACCAGTTCTCCTGGCTTTTCCATTTCCCTCCCTGGAAGGTGTGGAGCAGGTAGGGCTTGTGATTGGTCAGGAGGTGGGCGATTGCAGGGCTTGTGATTGGTCAGGAGGTGGATGATCGTAGGGCTTGTGATTGGTCAGGAGGTGGATGATCGCAGGGCTTGTGATTGGTCAGGAGGTGGATGATCGCAGGGCTTGTGATTGGTCTGGAGGTGGGTTAGGGTGTGGCAGGGGTCCCACATCCTGAGCCTGTGACATCACTGGCCTGTGGGCGAATGGGATCTGACTCACTCCGCGTGTTCGAGCGGCTCACACATTCCACAGCCTGTGAGTCAGGGAGGGGTAACGTGGGAAACGGGATTACAGTCCCCATCGCCCCGGTGACACACGTCTGTACGGGACGCTACAGTCCCCATCGCCCCGGTTACACACGTCTGTACGGGACGCTACAGTCCCCATCGCCCCGGTTACACACGTCTGTACGGGACGCTACAGTCCCCATCGCCCCGGTTACACACGTCTGTACGGGACCTGTGCCTTCCTGGTGATGTTTTATTCCAGAGAGGAGCACTGGGTAAGACTTTGAGTAAGAGTTCCTGCTCAGTGATGTAATGATGAGGTGAATGTTCACAAAAAGGGAAGCCATGATAAACTGTTAAGCAGAAGGTTCTCATGAATGATCTCTCTCCCCCTCTCCCTCTCCCTCTCCCCTCTCCCTCTCCCTCCCCCTCTCCATCTCCCTCTCCCACTCCCTCTCTCCCCCTCTCCCTCTCTCTCCTCTCCCTCCCTCCCTCTCTCTCCCCCTCTCCCTCTCTCTCCTCCCTCTTACCCCTCCAGAGTGAGGACTGCCCCAGCCCGAAGCGTCAGCGCCTGTCCCAGCAGTCAGTGCTGGAGCTGGCCGCCGCCCCCCCCTCCACGCCCTCGCCCCCCATGCGCCCCTGGGAGCTCCCGCACAGCCGCAGGCCACACCCCCTCCCCCACGGCCCCGCCCACCCGCATTACGCCCCCGAGCGCTGCCACACCCCGGCCCGCAGCCGCCGCAGGTGAGCTGCTAATTAGTAAAATCAATCGGGGTTGGACTGAGAGCAGGAGGGTAGATCCAGGAGCAGGGTTAATGATGATGATGATGAGGCTGGTGATTCTGATGATGGTGATGATGATGATGATGATGGTCGTGTTCCAGCCCCCCCGTCAGGCGTCAGCGTGGTCGCCGTGAGCGCCTGACCCGCCAGCACCACGCCCACCACGGCTCCCCCGGGGGGGGGCAGGACGAGAACTACCACCACCCCCACCTCGCCCCCCACCACGGCGCCCACCACATCCCCCACCAGCCCCACTCGCACCCGACCCACCCGTACGGCCAGCCGCCCCCCCCGCCCGGCCTGGAGGAGCCCCGGGCCTTCCACCCCCCCACCCTGTCCCCCCGCCTGCTGCACCCCGCAGCCCACCCCCAGCAGCAGAGCGTGGTGGTGGACCTCCACGAGCAGGTGAGGCGCTGTTCCCGCTGTTCTGCGTGTGCGCTACGTACGGCCGCTAGCACGTTCTGCGCGTGCGCTACGTACGGCCGCTAGCATGTTCTGCGCGTGCGCTACGTACGGCCGCTAGCACGTTTTGCGAGTGCGCTACGTACCGCCGCTAGCACGTTCTGCGCGTGCGCTACGTACCGCCGCTAGCACGTTCTGCGCGTGCGCTACGTACGGCCGCTAGCACGGTCTGCGCGTGCGCTACGTACGGCCGCTAGCACGTTCTGCGCGTGCGCTACGTACGGCCGCTAGCACGTTCTGCGCGTGCGCTACGTACGGCCGCTAGCACGTTCTGCGCGTGCGCTACGTAGCGCCGCTAGCACGTTCTGCGCGTGCGCTACGTACGGCCGCTAGCACGTTCTGCGTGTGTGCATGGAGCTCTGTGAGGGTTGGGCCGTAGCTCTGAGGATTTGTGAATAATTGATTTGTGAATAATCCCCAGCTGCAGCAGGGCACGGTGCCGGTGTCGTACACTGTTTCGCCGGTGCCCCCCCACGGGCTGCCGCCCCCCCTCTGCACGGGACAGCACCTCCCCGCCTGCTCCTCCCAGCAGCAGGTCCCGGGCTGCTCCGTGGTCTTCAGCAGCCAGCACTACCCCGTCTGCAGTGTGCCCCCCCCGGTGAGTACCCCTGTGTGTGTGTGTGTGTGTGTGTGTGCCCCCGCCAGTGAGGACCCCTGTGTGTGTGTGTGTGTGTGTGTGTTAGCATTGAGTGTGATTTGTCCATTAAGTAAACCTCCAGTGTTTTGGAGTGGAAAATAGTCCAGCACTTCCTGTTGGCCTTTGCTGCCCCCTTGTGGCCAGTCTCTTAAATAACACATTCTGCCTCTGGAGAGCACAACATGGACCTGAAGAAGGAGGGGGAGTCAGTTAGGGCTAGAGAACTGGAGAGAAAGGAGGTCAAATCATTTTCACCAATGGAAACAATGGTGGTAATTTAACAGAATGCATGCAGTGTCCTCTGGGTGGGAGTGGGGAGGGGGGAATGGGAGTGAGGGTGGCTGTTTTTGGGGTGAATGTGAAATCTAACTGCCCTCTTCCCCCCCAGATGCTACAGGCCTGCTCAGTCCAGCACTTGCCGGTGCCCTACGCCTTCCCCTCTCTCCTCTCCAGCGACCCCCCCTTCCTCCTGCACCCCCCCCATCTCCCGCACCACCCGCCCCACCTGCCCCCGCCGGGGCAGTTTGTGCCCTTCCAGACGCAGCAGTCCCGCTCGGTGAGTCTAGGGGGCGGGGCAGTGGACTTGCTCTCATCTGATTGGCTGCAGCATTGTTCTCATGGCTTCCCTGGGCTCTTCTGAAGCTGCCCTGGCTGACAGGAATTAGGCCAGCTGAGTGTGCCATCTGCCCAGTGGACTGTTTCACTGGCTGGTGGGGGATATTAAGGTGCGCTTGTTGAGACGCACTTCCTGTGTGGTCCCTAGGCCCTTATCTGTGAGCACCTCTCATCGTTATGCAGGTGATGCACTGCTGTAGTTGTCAGCGAGGCCGGTCTCCGTTCCGGATGATTCTCACACTTTTTCTGCCCCCCCACTGCCCCCCCCCCCCCCCAGCCGCTGCAGAGAATCGAGAATGAGGTGGAGCTGCTTGGGGAGCACCTGTCGGTGGGCGGCGGCTTCAGCTTCCCCCACTCGGCCCACGCCAGCGCCATGCCCCCCTCCACGCCTCTGCAGTTCCTTTCCCATGATCCTCTACCTCAGGAGCTCTTTGGAGTGGTAAGGCGCCTCCCCTCCCCACTCACCGCTATTAGAAGAGTGGGTATCTTGGGATGTTTTAGAGTTCTAGACCTCCACTGCTTTCAGTCACCAGCAGTGATTGTGACATCAGCATTAGAACATTCAGTCTGGAGCGCTCTAATCGCATATTTGTGATGTCACACCTTAAAGGATTGAAGTCATTGAGACGTGGGGATCTGTATTTGGGTGACGGGGCTCTGTGTCTCTCTCAAACAGCCGTACCCCCACTTCATGCCTCGGAGGGTCACAGGGAGGCGCTACCGCTCCCAGCAGGCCGTGCCCCCCCCGCCCTACCACCCCAGCTTCCTGCCCTACTTCCTGTGAGTTAGCGCCGTAGCGCGCGTGTGTGTGAGTGTCTGTGGGATTGTGTTAGTATCTGTGTGAGTGTGTTGTTGTGTGTGCGTGTGTGAATGAGAGTGTTAGGGTGCATGTGTGGGTTAGTTTTACAGTGCCATTGAAATAAAATGCTTAAGTTGTCATTGTGTGACCATGCCCTCTCTCCCTCCCCCCCCCCCCCAGCTCGATGCTGCCGGTCCAGCCCACTGTGGGACCCGCCATCAGTCTGGAGCTGGACGTGGACGACGGCGAGGTGGAGAACTACGAGGTCAGACCCCCCCCGCCCCCACGAGCCCCTCTCAGCTGTTCTCTCCGCTACCTGCCCCAGCCCCAGGATCAGTGTCCCCATGCAGCTGCTCTCTCTCGATCTCTCTGGGCTGTTCCTCACACAGCTATTCTCTCTCTGGGCTGTTCCTCACACAGCTGCCCTCTCTCTCTCTCTGGGCTGTTTCTCACACAGCTGCTCTCTCTCTGGGCTGTTCCTCACACAGCTGCCCTCTCTCTCTCTCTGGGCTGTTCCTCACACAGCTGCCCTCTCTCTCTCTCTGGGCTGTTCCTGACCTCTCACACAGCCGCTCTGGGCTAGGACAGGAAGATGGCCGCTGTGGCTCTTGCTGCTGAATTGCAGCGTGTTTGTTTGTGCCTGGAGGAGAGTTAACCTCAGGGAAAACGTTTGTTTGGACAGACATGCTGTACCGAGCTTTTCGTTTGTTTAAAATGGACTGTTTTCAGAGCCCATAATCGCACTGCAAGTTCTTTGTGCAGCCAAGCACATTCTGAAGGGTTTGTTTTTTCAAACGCGAAAGTTTACTTCATTCCGAACTCCAGATGGAAGCGTTAAGTGATAATGTCAAACCGCTCACAGTGAAATCCTGTTCGCAGATGCACACAAATGCGGCATTTTTTTGGATATTTGTGGTGTTGGGGCTGTATGTGTGTGTGAGCTGTGTTCCTGGTAGTGTGTGTTGGTCGTGTGTGTGACGTGTGTGTGTGTGTGTGTGTGTTCCTCAGGCGCTGCTGAACTTGGCGGAGAGGCTGGGGGAGGCTAAGCCGCGCGGACTGACCAAGGCCGACATCGAGCAGCTTCCATCCTACAGATTCAACTCCAACAACCACCAGTCTGAGCAGACCCTGTGAGTGACATGTGCCTGAGCCAGGGGGGCGGGGTCTCACCCTGTGAGGGGCGGGGTCACACCCTGTGAGTGACATGTGCCTGAGCCAGGGGGGCGGGGTCTCACCCTGTGAGGGGCGGGGTCACACCCTCTGAGTGTGTGTGTGTGTGTGTGTGTGTGTGTGTGTGTTAGGGTGTGTATATTAATATGACTTTGGTGTGTGTTCCTGCAGGTGTGTGGTCTGCATGTGGGTGGGTGTGTGTGTGTGTGTGTGTGTGTGTGTGTGTGTGTGTGTGTGTTAGGGTGTGTATATTAATATGACTTTGGTGTGTGTTCCTGCAGGTGTGTGGTCTGCATGTGGGTGGGTGTGTGTGTGTGTGTGTGTGTGTATGTTAGGGTGTGTGTAGTAACGTGACGCTGGTGTGTGTTCCTGCAGGTGTGTGTGTGTGTGTGTGTGTGTGTGTGTGTGTGTTGGGGTCTATATATTAATGTGACGCTGGTGTGTGTTCCTGCAGGTGTGTGGTCTGTGTGTGTGTGTGTGTGTGTGTGTGTGTGTGTGTGTGTGTGTGTTGGGGTCTATATATTAATGTGACGCTGGTGTGTGTTCCTGCAGGTGTGTGGTCTGTGTGTGTGTTAGGGTGTGTGTGTGTGTGTGTGTGTGTGTGTATATTAATGTGACGCTGGTGTGTGTTCCTGCAGGTGTGTGGTCTGTGTGTGTGTGTGTTAGGGTGTGTGTGTGTGTATATTAATGTGACGCTGGTGTGTGTTCCTGCAGGTGTGTGGTGGGTGTGTGTGTGTGTGTGTGTGTGTGTGTGTGTGTGTGTGTGTGTGTATATTAATGTGACGCTGGTGTGTGTTCCTGCAGGTGTGTGGTCTGTGTGTGTGTGTGTTAGGGTGTGTGTGTGTGTGTGTGTGTGTGTGTGTATATTAATGTGACGCTGGTGTGTGTTCCTGCAGGTGTGTGGTCTGCATGTGCGATTTCGAGTCTCGCCAGCTGCTGCGAGTCCTGCCCTGTAATCACGAGTTCCACGCCAAGTGTGTCGACAAGTGGCTGAAGGTGAGTGCGCCCTCCTGTGGCCTGCCTCGGTACTGCAGGTGTCCTTTCGCAGTCAGAGGCCCACTGGGTGTGCAGTGTGCAGCACTGTGTGTCTTTAGAGGCTGCAGCCCAGCAGAGCTGCACTCTGTTTATTTTAGCTGCCCCCTCCCCCCCCATGCGTTGACCGTTTGTAGCAGAAGCTGATTTTCGTCTTCTCTGCCCCCCCCCCAGGCCAACAGAACCTGCCCCATCTGCAGAGCGGACGCGTCTGAGGTGCAGCGGGACTCCGAGTGAGGGGGGCGGGTCCAGCCCCCCCTTCTGCCCTTCTGCCCCGCCCACCTGTATATAAGCCCCTCCCCCTGCCCTGCATCTGCAACCTCATCTGGGCCCTGTTTCTCCTTTCTTCATCTTTTCATTCACCCCGACTCCTCTTTCTTATCTCTCTCCATTACAACACACACACACACACACACACACACGCACATGCTCGCGCGCACGCATACTCACACACGGGCACACACACACACGCACACACTCTTGCACACAGGATTTCCTTTTGCACCACGGGAGTTAATGTGTACCTTTGACATGTTACAGTCTTCTAAACTGCACCTGAACGGACTGAAGCATTCACACGGTTGGTTGTTTTTAACTGACTGTGTGGCTGTAACTCCAAAGGTTATTGTTCTGAATATTCTTACGGTCAGTATGATGGTGTGTTTTCACCTGGTGATGGTTTTCTCTGCTGTGCCATGTTTTGAACTCTTGCTCTGTGTGTGCGCGTGTGCGCGTGTATGGCCGTGTGTGTGTGCGTGCTTGTGCATGGGTGTGTGCACGTATGTGTGTGTGCTCTAACATTCCCAGGTATTCAGACAGTTTTGCGTGTGGCTGTGCAAACTTCAGGAAAAGGGAGAATTAAAACAAAAATGGACAAAGAAAAAGTACACATAACAAGATCAATATTAAAATGTGGGTGAATGCAAAACAAGGTTATAGGGTATATTTGAGGACTGGAGTACTCTGAGATGTGTGTGTGTGTGTGTGTGTGCGTGCGTGCAACACCGTCATTGCCACGGCGATGCAGAAATCCCAGGCTGCCTCTCTCTGAAATGGGTCCCCTTTTTTCTTTTTGGTTGAGTGCACAATATTAGCTGTGTATTATTATTATTATTATTATTATTATTATTATTTTTTTTTTCTTAATGGTTGTACAGATAAAGGCACATAAACGTGATGCAGTGTCACACTGAGATGATTGTGTTTACGGTGGAAGGGAAGCACACACTCGTATTTTTGGTTTTGTTGGGACCGGTTTCTTTAGTAGTGAGCTTGAGGGTGTGGTGTGCGCGTGCACGTGTGTGTGTGAGTGCGTGCCTGTCTGTATGCATGAGTGTGTGTGTGCGCGCCTATGCGTGTGTGTACCTGTGTGTGTGAGTGCGTGCCTGTGTGTGTGCGCCTGTGTGTGCGTGTGTGTGTGTGTGTGTGTGTGCACTGAGATCAGCAGAGAGATTTGGGTCTTGGCTGAAACTAGGGAGCCTCAGTCGTGGGGTCCCCCCCCCCCCCCCCATGCTGAAATCATGCGTCAATCCCAAAATTCCACATTTTCACCCGAAATCTTCAGGCTGACTCCCATTCTCTTTCATCCCTCTTCTTGTACCCCCCCACCCCCAACGCTAACCCCCCCGACACACACAGCCACTGCCCCCCCCCCAACCCTAACCCCCTGACACACACAGCCACTGCCCCCCCCCCCCCCCCCACTGCCTCCTGCTCCCATCCATCCGTTTTCCCGCCGAATGACTAGAATAAACAATTTTTCCGACCGGAGCCTGCAGTGTCTTAATAAGAGAGGCCTTCTCCTCCAGCGTTAGCCGAGCCCGTTACCCGTCCCAAAACCTGGGTTCCACCGGCCCGTCTGGGTTCTCCTTATTTTAGGATCATTATCTGGTGTTTTTATTTTTTCCTCCCCTGCTTGGTACACTTGCAGTTACCTCATTTTTACTATTTATGTATTTTCAGAATTTGCTAAACCAATACAGGAGCTTCTGAATTTGAGTTCTTTTTTGTTGTTATTTTTATTTTGTTCTATTAAATATACACAATGGTATCAATTAACATGATGTTGTAGGTTCACATGTATGATAACTGTAACCAAAATCATTTGAAGGCTTGATATAAAAATTTTTAACAGACATTTGTACATTTTTTATGAGAGTTATTACCAGTAATGCTTTACTAAGTAGTGCAATGAATTTTTATTTTTAATCCCTGTGCCCAGTTTTCTGGATTTGAGAGGGTGGTTCAGTAATAAATGTATAATGTACACTTCCACTGTTGTCCCTGTTCATTTGTATTCCATTGCAGTTGGCAGTTCGAGTGTACAGCCCGCCTCCCCCTGGTGGTGAGACTGTGCAATAGCGGGCATTTAAATGCGTAACAGGAGTCTGATTCAAAATAAATTATAGAAAGTGGCGAAAGACCACTAATCTGTGAGTGCGTATAAAAGACCTGTTGTGTGTAAAGTTCTAAGGCTCTGTTAGAAACAGTCTGCCTTTCCCAGATCTGAGGGTTGAGCTCTCTGAGTGTCCTTTCCATTTGCCTGCAATGCCTCTTGTCACCAGCAGATGGCACTCCAGACTCACCTAGGCTCCCTGGCTGTGGTCTCAGAGCATGTGCTGTACATATATTTATTTATTTATTTGCATTCATACTGGCAGTGGGGTGCTGGCTGGTAGTTACCAGTGTGATTGAATAATGAATGTATCCATTACAGAAGCACTTAGGACTCGTTCCGTGGTTCAGTTTGGATGCATCACATGGCAGATAAATGAATCTTAAAAGTGCCTCAGTACAAAATTTTGAAGAGATGATTTGGATGGGTGTCCCATTATCTGCTCTGAGTGCTGGTAATGCTTGTGCTCCGAAGGTTTCTACTTGCACCGCTGAAACAAACAGACTTCCTGTGTCCAGTGTAACCGACAGACTTTCTCTGTCTCTCTCTCTCCCTCTCTGTTTGTCCCCCCCCCCCATCTCGTTGCACCCTTACAAAAATAATGTAACTATTGCGTAGCCCCACATTTCCCTGGGAGTTGACTGGGCCTTTGTTCCAGCGCTGTGTAGTTCTGTATGGGGCCCAGCGCTGTGTAGTTCTGCGTGGGGCCCAGCGCTGTGTAGTTCTGTGTGGGGCCCAGTGCTGTGTAGTTCTGTGTGGGGCCCAGCGCTGTGTAGTTCTGCGTGGGGCCCAGCGCTGTGTAGTTCTGTATGGGGCCCAGCCCTGTGTAGTTCTGCGTGGGGCCCAGCGCTGTGTAGTTCTGCGTGGGGCCCAGCGCTGTGTAGTTCTGCGTGGGGCCCAGCGCTGTGTAGTTCTGTATGGGGCCCAGCGCTGTGTAGTTCTGTATGGGGCCCAGCGCTGTGTAGTTCTGTATGGGGCCCAGCGCTGTGTAGTTCTGTATGGGGCCCAGCGCTGTGTAGTTCTGTGTGGGGCCCAGCGCTGTGTAGTTCTGCGTGGGGCCCAGCGCTGTGTAGTTCTGTATGGGGCCCAGCGCTGTGTAGTTCTGTATGGGGCCCAGCGCTGTGTAGTTCTGTGTGAGGCCCAGCGCTGTGTAGTTCTGTAGGGGGCCCAGCGCTGTGTAGTTCTGCGTGGGGCCCAGCGCTGTGTAGTTCTGTATGGGGCCCAGCGCTGTGTAGTTCTGTAGGGGGCCCAGCGCTGTGTAGTTCTGCGTGGGGACCAGCGCTGTGTAGTTCTGCGTGGGGCCCAGCGCTGTGTAGTTCTGCGTGGGGCCCAGCGCTGTGTAGTTCTGCGTGGGGCCCAGCGCTGTGTAGTTCTGTAGGGGGCCCAGCGCTGTGTAGTTCTGTGTGGGGCCCAGCGCTGTGTAGTTCTGTAGGGGGCCCAGCGCTGTGTAGTTCTGTGTGGGGCCCAGCGCTGTGTAGTTCTGTATGGGGCCCAGCGCTGTGTAGTTCTGTATGGGCCCCAGCGCTGTGTAGTTCTGCGTGGGGCCCAGCGCTGTGTAGTTCTGCGTGGGGCCCAGCGCTGTGTAGTTCTGTATGGGGCCCAGCGCTGTGTAGTTCTGTATGGGGCCCAGCGCTGTGTAGTTCTGTATGGGGCCCAGCGCTGTGTAGTTCTGTAGGGGGCCCAGCGCTGTGTAGTTCTGTATGGGGCCCAGCGCTGTGTAGTTCTGTGTGGGGCCCAGCGCTGTGTAGTTCTGTGTGGGGCCCAGCGCTGTGTAGTTCTGTATGGGGCCCAGCGCTGTGTAGTTCTGTATGGGGCCCAGCGCTGTGTAGTTCTGTATGGGGCCCAGCGCTGTGTAGTTCTGTGTGGGGCCCAGCGCTGTGTAGTTCTGTGTGGGGCCCAGCGCTGTGTAGTTCTGTATGGGGCCCAGCGCTGTGTAGTTCTGTGTGGGGCCCAGCGCTGTGTAGTTCTGCGTGGGGCCCAGCGCTCTGGAAACACTGCAGAAGTTTAACAGTGTTTTTAACAGCCAATTGCAACTCTGCTCTTCTGGGGAAGTGTTTGAAGATTAATTATGCAGAAGTTATAACGCACAACAAACACTCCTCTGTTAAAAAGCATTTAAGTTTTAGGTCTTCATAAAAACATGCATTCAGTTTTTATGAAGTAACAAAGCAAACTGAATTGGCTTTGTGTAGTGGCTGCACTCACAGTGAGTTCTGAAAGTGCCATTAGCTCTTACAGGCTGATCTCTGAATTTTAAACGCCTGAATTGAACTTTCCTTCCCTGGAATCAAATAATAATACATCCATTAATATCGTGGGAGTCTCTTGAATTTGGAAATGAGGAGAAAGAAAAGAAGAAAGTAATAAATTAAATTATTTAACAATTTAATATAATCTTTGGGTAGAGGAAAGGAAGGAGGGACTGACTGATGGAGAGATTGTCTGACCCTTAACACAACGTGACACACAGCCAAGTGTACTCACAACATGACACACAGCCAAGTGTACTCACAACATGACACACAGCCAAGTGTACTCACAACATGACACACAGCCAAGAGTACTCACAACATGACACACAGCCAAGTGTACTCACAACATGACACACAGCCAAGTGTACTCACAACATGACACACAGCCAAGAGTACACACAACGTGACACACAGCCAAGTGTACACACAACATGACACACAGCCAAGAGTACACACAACATGACACACAGCCAAGAGTACACACAACGTGACACACAGCCAAGAGTACACACAACGTGACACACAACCAAGAGTACTCACAACTAAAAAGAAGCTGAAAAGTTCATATACAGTTGTGTTTTGTATAGTGTTAGCCTTGCTCAATGTGGTGTAAATCTTTTTCCTTTTTTATGGTGGGGGTAGCTTGATGTTACAGTCATGTGTAACCATAGTTAGAGGTGCACAGGTCTGGT
Source organism: Anguilla pacifica (assembly GCA_039654925.1). Lineage (NCBI taxonomy): Eukaryota > Metazoa > Chordata > Actinopteri > Anguilliformes > Anguillidae > Anguilla > Anguilla pacifica. The sequence goes on from CM077288.1 coordinate 473,275, forward strand.
CTTACAGTGTCATCCACAGAGCTGATCCAGCAGTGCTCTGTGAGTTTACCCAGCGGTCCGTCACCACGGTTACTTGGCACTCCCGTTCCTGGTGTGTGCCCCTCTGTGCTGTGCCAACACTCAAAGAGTGCCAGTCGTGCTGTAGCCCAGGCTCGGCAGGATTCAGCCAGGAGCTTTATCAGACCGTAACCAGGAGACCGCGGGACCCAGCTGGCCTCTTCCCGCTACAGGAAGTGCCCCAGCCAGCCAGGGTGTCTGAGGTTACCCCGGCAACAGCCTGAGCCAATGGAACCCCAGCCAGCCCTGGCCAGTGGACAGCATCCTGCCTGTGAGTGTGCAGGATGATCCCCAGCTCTCAGCCCAGTGCGCTGGAGGGGCAAACACAACGCATGCAGTAACACAGTGAGAGGCCCGGTCTGGGAAGGACTCTGTGTAGGTGCATGGTGCCTGCAGCAGGGGGCGCCATCCCAAGTTAACAAGCACCTAGTGGACACACCTGCAAGGGAGACGTTTATCAAGCACCCCGTTTAAGCACCCTGTTCCAAAGCTGGGGTGGGACGTCCTGAGGAGGGTGCTGGTGAGTGGGTTTTGAGAAACTCACTGCGTCTGGGAGAAACCCGTGTGAAGACCTGGTCTTCTGTAAGATCAGGTGAATGGAATTCTTCAAGAGGGAAACCCAAACATGTTGTAGTTGTTGATATTGTTCATAGTTAGAGTGCCAGGTGTGAAAGGACCATTTTAGCAATCCTAACACCTTCAGCTCAAGCAGTGGCACCCCTCTCCCTTTCTGCTAAATAGGTAAGTGTTTAAAAGTGACCCATGGGATTGACCCACGGTTCATGTTAAACCGAAGAGGATCTTGGGTTCATTGCGTAAGGAAAGAATCTGCTGCATTCTCACAACAGGAGGCTCTTCAGGAGGTGTGGTGAACGGCCTGTTGACTCTCTCCGTCTCTCCCTCCTCTTCTCTCTGAATGATTAGGACGCTTAAACAGCCCCATGGCGGAGGTGCTGACAGGAGCGGATGCAGGATATATCAGGATGAGGTAAGAGGTGAGAGAGAGCCCCTTCCTGTGCTCCCCGTAATGGCCAAGGCAGGGCTGGCTCGGGACGGGGTGTCAGATCACATCAGGGTGCGAATAATTCAGGAGGATAATGCAGTTTGCCTCTCTCTCCGCATCCGCACCAGGTACCACTCTCTGCTTCTCTTACCTCGTCCATTTCTCCATTCAGGTTTTTAAAAGCTTATTTGTGTTCTAAGACTCCATATTTCTATGAAACAAGAAAAGAGAAAAGTGACAAAAAGAAAAAGGACACACCACAGAGAATCAAGTTAATGCAGAAGCTAGAGGAATAAAAGAGTATGCTGGCATTTCTGGTGCGAAAGCAATGCGCGCTCTTATCATGAACAAATCAATGTGCAGTGGACTGCCAGGTACACAGGTTTTTACTTAAATGCACCAGAAACACTGGAAAAATGTTTTATTGAGGAAAGGATAAGATCGACGTCCTTCAGTGTGTCGTTGTCCAGATCTACAGCCATGTTTTTATTCTTATTAAATAGACATATTGTTTTAATATGAAATGTCTTATTTAATATGAAGTGTTCAAACTAATTTTGCCCATCTTGTGCTACAGTAAAATCTATAATGATGTACTGTACCAACATTTTTTTTGTAGATGTACTGTATACACACACACACTTTTTCAATTGGTAAACAACCGAAAAAGTAAGCTGGTCATTTTATTGCATCTGATGTTATGATATTCCTGAAAAAATAACATTTTATGGAGTTAAATTTAAACTTACAGGAACTACAACGGTCTCCTGTGATTGAGGAGCTGTGTCATTATCGGGCTGATTGGAATTGGACTGATGGCCTAAACTAAGGGTAGCATGAGACTGTGTCAGTAACTGCCTTCAATGTTGGACGCTTGTTAATTTAGCACTGAGTGTTTGGGATGAGAGTATGCCAGCTTGGTGCTGAGAAATGTGATTAAACGCGAGACTTTAGGGCTTGTTTGGTTCATTAAACATCCCTGCCGTGAGTCACTGTTCTTGGTACCACAGCATGATCTTCGCTTTCCTGTGGTCAGGAGCTGCCTGATAATGAGCCTGGATACGGATGATACTGAAATGCTGTCAGGTAAAGCAGAGGATGCTGGGAAATGCTATAAGGATGAAGCAGAGGATGCTGGGAAATGCTGTAAGGATGAAGCAGAGGATGCTGGGAAATGCTGTCAGGTAAAGCAGAGGATGCTGGGAAATGCTATAAGGATGAAGCAGAGGATGCTGGGAAATGCTGTAAGGATGAAGCAGAGGATGCTGGGAAATGCTGTCAGGTAAAGCAGAGGATGCTGGGAAATGCTATAAGGATGAAGCAGAGGATGCTGGGAAATGCTGTAAGGATGAAGCAGAGGATGCTGGGAAATGCTATAAGGATGAAGCAGAGGATGCTGGGAAATACTGTAAGGATGAAGCAGAGGATGCTGGGAAATGCTGTAAGGATGAAGCAGAGGATGCTGGGAAATGCTATAAGGATGAAGCAGAGGATGCTGGGAAATGCTGTAAGGATGAAGCAGAGGATGCTGGGTCAGGGGGGATGCTGGGTCATGTTTAGCTGAAGGGTGCGCTCCCTGTTGTGATGTCAGGATCTTGTGCTCCTGCATACGCATGAACAAAGTTCAGGAAATTGTAAATTATATGGATGCTGATTGCTGATGGACTACGCTAGATCCTGACCAGTCTGAGAAGAACTGAGTGCTGGCCAACGAGTGCTGTGCTCACACAGAGCAAAGAAACATGCCCACCCATTTTACTCAGAACAGCAGTAACTCCTGCTAATTAGTTTAAATAAGCCATAAATCATTCGGGTTCTAAGCAGCTTATTGGACGAGAAGCTGGCGGCTCATCCCCAACGCCAGAACTCTGATGAGGGAGTTGGCATCTTAGCCACGTCTGTCTTCAGCAGCCTGGCTCCTGCTCCATGTTAAATGGATCCTTTGCGAGCCTGTGAATAGGATTGAGTGTTGAGGTGCGGCTCAATGACAGATAGCTGTGATGAATGTGTTTGTGTTGCTCCCCACTCACTGGGCCATCTGGTTAAGTGCCTTGCTTTGATGTCACAGCTGGTGGACAGTTTGATAGCCAGTAATGTTTCCTTAACACTACTAAAAACTACATTTAGCATAATATTACAATGCTGAAGATAGGCAATACATAAACAGGCATAATAACACATGTGCAGTCTAAAAAACATTCATAATACATGTGTAATTACAAGGTATTCCTTTTTTACCTGAGTTTCTTCTGTGCTTTTGCACAGACAATACCGTTTATACACTGTGGGCTATAAATGCTCCTAGGTGATTTCCTTTTGGAATCGCCATGGAAACACCCGATAAGAGCATCATCATCTGCAGAGGAAGTCATTCCACACCCCAGGGCCTCCTCTCCCAGGTGCGTCGCTGTTAAACAAACCCTCTGGGGCGGGGATCCAATCAACATTTGTTCCTACCTGTGGCTAACAATTAAACACTTTTTAAAGCCGTTTTCTTGTGAAAATGAAGTTTGGTAAGTTCAGAAATCACCCAAAACTGGGAAGAGCGTCTGATGTAGTCTGTGGCATAGCTGCCTCACACCCCAAAATTCTCTTTACTGTGACCCCCAGCCCCCCACCCCCGCCCCCTCATAAGATACGTCGGACAATTAAAAAAAAAAAGGAACATCATCCAAAATAAACTTGGCAAGCCGTTTTGTATTGGGAAAAAGGCTTGTTCAGTGTTAGGCTAAGGCCATCTAAGGCCATCTGTTACATGGTAAACCTGGTCCCCACTGCTTTTGTGTGCATGTCTGTGTGTTTTATTTTTTCTGTGTGTGTGTCTTTATGTGTGTTTTTCTGTGCATGTGCATGTGTATTTCTGTGTTTGTGTGTGTGTGTGCGCAGTGCACATTTGTGTCTGACTTCATTTGATCCCTAAGCCAGTCCCCAGCAGGTAATCTGCTGGGTTATTAATGAAGTGCTTTCAAACTGGGAGTCAGAGAGGCTGAGAGAGAATTGATCAGGTTTAAAAACATCAAACATCAGCTGAAGAGCCCATTTGCCACCTGACCTGGACGCAGCCCGGTCACTATGCAATGGACAGTCCCCCTAGTCTCTCGGAATGACTCAGAAATAGAAAGAGAAGTTTTAGTGATTTGTGTTGACTGCGGCACTCACGAATGGGCTGAGCGTTTATTTCACGAAGTGTGATTAAGCAGATAACCTTCCTGACCTTTTCAAAATAACTCCTTATGTATCCGAATGATAAGCTAAGCTGCATGGACAAATGCAAACAGTATAAACTGCACATACTGTGGAGGCAGCTCTAGACTAGAAGGACAATAATATAGGATGGTCCAGATTCTCCAGATATAACCAAGTAGGCCCCCTCCCATTAGAATCACTTTGAGGCCGATTTATGTGACCCTGTCACACTTGAAATAATAACCCTAAAGACACATGCTTACGGTAATGTTGATTGTCACATCAGAGAATGTTTTATATTTAATTTCACCTGCCACTCAACTCTCATTTTGTGTCCTCTTGCTTGTCAGGAGAAGCACGTGGTCGGCCAAAGAGGATGGAGAGGATGCACACACCTGCTGTACCTGCCACAGGTAACTCCCCAGTCAGTCATCGTGTGACCTCCCAGTGGTGTTGTGTGTCAGCTGCCAGTCATGGGCTCATACTGAGGATTTAAAGGTATTTTATTGTTATTGTTTTGGTGTTAGTGTGACTGAGGCTGTGTGAGGTGCTGTGGATAGAACAGGGCGGTCAGCCTGAATCACTGGAATGTTCCGCACAGCTGTTTTCCTGCTCCGCCCCTCAGAATCCACGCCCTTCCCCTCTCCTCAAGGTCATCACTCCAAATAATTCAGAAGTTTACGGTCGACTTCCACAGTTTAAGAGGTTAAGCCATCTAATGGCATTAAAGACACAAGATTACCAGGAACCATCGCCAGTGAGCTTCTCTGACGGCTTCCACCGATCAGACAGTCAGGTTAATGGATCAGACAGTCAGGTTAATGGATCAGACAGTCAGGTTAATGGATCAGACAGTCAGGTTAATGGATCAGACAGTCAGGTTAATGGATCAGACAGTCAGGTTAATGGATCTGCCGCGGACGACGAAAAGAGATGCAAATAACCTCTGTGGGAGTCGAATGTGAAAGAGGGAATGTTCTAATGGAAGAGAGAATGTTCTAATGGAAGAGGGAATGTTCTAATGGAAGAGGGAATGTTCTAATGGAAGAGGGAATGTTCTAATGGAAGAGGGAATGTTCTAATGGAAGAGAGAATGTTCTAATGGACTGCCACAGATCTGGGGTTGTACCTTCAGTAATTGCTGGATCCTTTGTTACCATCCGGTTTTGGCAAGACTGGCCATTTACACACGGGTGCAACAAATTAAAAGCTTTTTAAAACTCTGTTGCTATTTAAACGGGTGGGTTTTAACCACAGCTCCCTGATTGGTTCTCACGTTTCCCCATTTATCACACCTGTTGAGTAAAAAAGAAACAAGCACAGCAGGAGCGTCTTTACCTGATCGTGGTGTACCGGAAGCCTTTCAGGGACGTTAATAAACCTCCCTGAAGCTCATCAGTGTGAGTTGGGATGTTTCACAGCTGAACTCTTCTGCAGTTTCCTGTGTTCAGTTTGACCTGCGCCGATGTAACCGGAGGTTCTGATGCTGTATGCGCTGCTCTGCCACCATTGGATGCTTTTTCTGCACCTTCATGAATATTCATAATGAGGCAACGAATCTGAACACTTTGAGCTTCAACTGCAACAGAGACAGAACTTTCGCTGGTAGGCTGACCAAGCTGACTAGCTGGTCAGCATAGAGAAATCCTCTGACTGCCCTCCCTGACCGAAGAATTCCTTTGAGAGGTCAGCCAGTATCCCAGCATGCACAGCAGTAGAAGGTCATGTTCTCATCAGAACTTCCACTTTCATGCTCCAGGGCTGCTCTTGATCTCTCTTTTTCTTGATCCAAATGTGAGCCGATTCACTGCCAAGGTAAAACAGAGGTGTAAGGGTCTCAGCACTTCCAGGAGTAATGCTTTTGTCATTTCCTGTTCGGAGATGGGATGGAGAAACTCCCTGACCCCAGCAGCGAGGATGTGGAGTTCCTGCTGACTTGGCTGAGTGGCAGACTGCCACACTGGCATCCCGAGCTGAACATAACTCACAGGCTGCCATCTTCTGTATCGTGAAGAATTTTCTGGAGAAATGACCTCTGGATCCATTCTAGAGGATTAAAAGCTAAAGCCGCTTTGTTTCACTGCTGGAAAGGATATCGACAGTGGATTTCAATCACTGTCACATTTAACCCAAAATGCTCTCTCTAATTGAATTAATGGCACCCATACAAAATAAAGAACTGAACAAAGCCAATGAGAGGGAATTATTAGAACCTCTGAGCTTATTGGATTTAAAAGGAGCTTTAAAATGGAACGCCATTTTAAAGCCTTATTTGGAGTATTTGAAAATTTTAAAATCACACCACACTACCATGAAGCAGAAAGGGAGTATATACACACACACACGCACACAGACACACGCACGCACACACACACACGCACGCACGCACACACACACACACACACATTTTTAAGCCAATTGTAGGGCAAATGAGGTGGCATTAGTCAAAAAAATAACAACTATAAAAAAACATCCAATAGCAGTGGATGATTCAGGCCATGCAAGCCAGGGTGAAAATGGGATTTGGACTGAGGCAGTATTGTGCTGTACTAATTAAAAGAGGACAAAATAAAATAAAATAATAAAATTTAGGAATAACAGAAATGGCCCATATGGTGGGGAACGCTGTGATCCAGGGTCTATCAGGGTCTGAGTGCAACAGCAGCAGCACATTTTCAATAAAACATAGAGAGCAATCATTTATTCATTTTCCATTTAAAATGAAAGAGTGGTGGGCTGTCCAGGATAGTCACAGGCAGCAGGTAGGATTCCTGCGTGATCCTCTCTCTGCCACCTTTAAAAAAACCGATCGCTGTTTCTCGGCAGCATTCTGACAAGTGCACATGTGATGGGTGCATGTATATCCTCATCCCTCGGTTATAACACAGACTTAAACCTCGTCACCTTTTCTCATAAATATGCAGAATTTTATATATCAGGCTTGGATTTAAAGTTCTACTGACCGATTAAACAGGATCGAGAGGCATCTCGGTGTATTGGCCTCAGAAACAGAGGGGTTGTGTGGAGATATGGAAACTAGGCGACAGATGCACAGAATGGCGGAGAGTGCTCAGGCGAGGGAGACCTACCAGCTGGCTCTGCGGAACAGCCTCCTCAGATGGTGGCGGGTGGCGGGGGGCGCGTTGGGGGTTCAGTGGGCGATGGGAGGAGGGCGATGGGAGGAGGTTCAGTGGGCGATGGGAGGAGGGCGATGGGAGGGGTTCAGTGGGCGATGGGAGGAGGTTCAGTGGGCGATGGGAGGAGGCTCAGTGGACGATGGGAGGAGGGCGATGGGAGGAGGTTCAGTGGGCGATGGGAGGAGGCTCAGTGGACGATGGGAGGAGGGCGATGGGAGGAGGTTCAGTGGGCGATGGGAGGTGGACGATGGGAGGAGGCTCAGTGGGCGATGGGAGGAGGGCGATGGGAGGAGGCTCAGTGGGTGATGGGAGGAGGTTCAGTGGGCGATGGGAGGAGGCTCAGTGGGTGATGGGAGGAGGTTCAGTGGGCGATGGGAGGAGGTTCAGTGGGCGATGGGAGGAGGGCGATGGGAGGAGGCTCAGTGGACGATGGGAGGAGGGCGATGGGAGGAGGCTCAGTGGGCGATGGGAGGAGGGCGATGGGAGGAGGCTCAGTGGGCGATGGGAGGGGTTCAGTGGGCGATGGGAGGAGGTTCAGTGGGCGATGGGAGGAGGGCGATGGGAGGGGTTCAGTGGGCGATGGGAGGAGGCTCAGTGGGCGATGGGAGGAGGGCGATGGGAGGAGGCTCAGTGGGCGATGGGAGGAGGCTCAGTGGACGATGGGAGGAGGCTCAGTGGGCGATGGGAGGAGGGCGATGGGAGGAGGTTCAGTGGGCAATGGGAGGAGGCTCAGTGAACGATGGGAGGAGGGCGATGGGAGGAGGTTCAGTGGGCGATGGGAGGAGGCTCAGTGAACGATGGGAGGAGGGCGATGGGAGGAGGTTCAGTGGGCGATGGGAGGAGGCTCAGTGAACGATGGGAGGAGGGCGATGGGAGGAGGTTCAGTGGGCGATGGGAGGAGGCTCAGGCGATGGGAGGAGGGTGATGGGAGGGGTTCAGTGGGCGATGGGAGGAGGTTCAGTGGGCGATGGGAGGAGGCTCAGTGGGCGATGGGAGGAGGGCGATGGGAGGAGGCTCAGTGGGCGATGGGAGGAGGCTCAGTGGACGATGGGAGGAGGGCGATGGGAGGAGGCTCAGTGGGCGATGGGAGGAGGTTCAGTGGACGATGCTAAGTTAGCGACTCGCAGCGTGGCGCTCCTTGGAGAGAAGATGGTGTGCAGGCCTCTGTCTACACGGAGCTGTCATCTCCCGTGACTTCATCCGCAGCGGGCGTCCGTGTGGCAGGAGCAGGGCATGCTGGGTAGGGGACATAACCCCAGTCCTCTCTGCGGGGGTGTCGAGTGCTATGGAGCCCCAGCAGTGGTGATGAGTCCGTAGTCATGTTTTAGTCATTCGTGCAGCATGTCACACTGAACGAACATGCTCTACATCCCGAGCCCAGGCTCCCAGGGTCCCACACACTGGCTGCGTCTCAAACGGCTGGAAAAGATATATCTGGCCTCTCTTAAACAGGGTGAACTATAAGAGAGAGATTCACCTTTCTTCTACTTCATAAAACCCCACTAAAAAGCCCTTAAAGACAATGCATCAGGGTGAATTCACTATCAATCCTGAAGCGAGTCAGAGCTAAATAACCACTCAGCAGAGCAACAGGGATGTTCAGTCAGAGCTCTCTACCCCCCAGCCCCCCACCTCTTTCCCACACTCTCTGATTCTTCTCGTTTTATGACACAGGGACCGGGAGTATTGATCCCAGGAGGGGCCGTTAAACCCTAACCCTGTGTGACTGATGGGAGAGCCAGCCCTAAATATTACAGGATTCCCATCTCACCCTGCTCCTGAATCATAGCCTTGACTGGCCAGGGTCACTCTACTGTCTTTAAGAGAGATAACCTAAGTGCCTCCATCTTACACACATTGCAGGACCAAACAAAGAAAGGGGGGGGGGGGGGGCGGGACAGAGAGGGAGAGAAGGGGAATGAGAGAGACAGAGAGAGAGCAGAGAGAAAGAAAGAAAAGAGAGGGAGTGAGAGACAGACAGACAGACTGAGACAGAGAGATTGAGGCATCTTGGCCAGCCATTTCACAGAGATTAATATGAGGAACATTAGGAAGGTTGCTGGACAAACACCAGAGCCTCGGTAAAGGGATCAAATATCAGCTCAATATGGGAAGACTAAAGCAGCGATACACCAGGAGAGCGCAGACTTCCCCGGAGGGCGGGCTGGAGAAGGGGCTGAGGGAAGGGAAGTGGTGGGTCTGAAACTCAGTTAGGCTGGTTATCTAATTACAGCCAGCCGGGTCTCCTGCTGCATTAGCGTCTCCTGGGCCCGGGCCACACCCACCGCCCAACTGCCGTCAGTTACACCGGCTCAGCGCACTCTGCGATTGGCTGAGCCGTCTGACTGCGCGGCCCGGGCCACAGGAAGTCACTTACGGGCTCGCAGGCTAATGCACCGGAGGAGTGCACATGCTCCAGCCGTGCAAGCTGCTACCCTCAGCCTAATGGATCAGAACGCTAACACAGCTCAGCAATACGGCTGAATCTGGAAAATGGAAGATAAATAGGCGATAACACCAGTCCATCTGCCTGATAGTTGATACCCAACTTCCAGGAAAGTGCTTAGCCGATAAACTGATGGTCAGTTTCTTCTGATGAATCATGATCTCAGGTAGGTGGGGCTAACTGGAGGTGAAGATTCAGGCAATAACCTGTAACATTATCACATAACAGCGAGAGAAACTAAATCTCAGAAACAAAATAACTAAAACTACAAAAATGCACAATTATTTCAATTCCAAAAGATTTGAATAGAAATAAGTAACCAATAGAAATAAGTAACTGCTGTTGAAGCTCACAGAGGGAGGAGCTGGCCCTGAGATGCTGCCTCACAGAGGGAGGTGCTGACTCTGAGATGCTGTTGAAGCTCACAGAGGGAGGAGCTGGCCCTGAGATGCTGCCTCACAGAGGCAGGTGCTGACTCTGAGATGCTGCCTCACAGAGGGAGGTGCTGACTCTGAGATGCTGTTGAAGCTCACAGAGGGAGGAGCTGGCCTAGAGATGCTGTTGAAGCTCACAGAGGGAAGAGCTGACTCTGAGATGCTGTTGTTTACTACAAGCGCTCCATTTTCTCTGCAGTCGCTGTGGTTCAGTGGCTCAGGAGTTGGACGTGTTTACATGTTCAAATCCCGGCGAAGCCGTCAACACCCTGGAGCGCTTAGCCGAGACTGACTCAGCCGACATCCAGCTTTATAAGAGCAGAGAGTGTGAAGCCATGAGTTATGTAAGGCGTATGCTACGCTGAACAGGAAGCAGTTTGATTTAAAATGCATTTCTGCTTGCAGTGCTGTCCTGACAGCACACACGCAGGGGGGGCAGTCTCTGCCTTTTCTGTCCTGACAGCACACACGCAGGGGGGGCAGTCTCTGTACACCCCCCCAGAGCCCCATGTCCACGTCTGTTCCCCAGTTTGGGAAGAATACAGAACTACACCTTTAAAATCCTACACCTCACCCTCAAAGAGGGACAGCGTGAATATACTCCTTCCTCCTTATTATTGTTGTCACCACTATTCTAACTGGGGGGTCACTAAGTTTTTTTTGTTTTTGGAGCTGTCCTGATCAGGGGTGACTTAAGTCTTTCTCAGTGCACTTAAATTTGAGCCCCTTTAGGGTATAAAACCAAAAATGTTAAATGTCATTCAAAAAGAACAACATGGCTCATCATTCATGTGTCTGCCTGACTGCAGTAACAAATTATAGCCCCCCATCGCTAGCTAAGCATCAAACCGAGCCCCTTTTAAAGTGCAGCACGTACAGGTCAGCCGAGCATCACCGGGACATGTGACCATCTCTGCGCTCTTATCCTAGCGAGCCGCAAAGCTTCCTTCCCTGAGCGCAGCTACATAACTGTGCTTTTAGCGCCTGGAGGCTCTGCCCCTGAGCGCAGCTACATAACTGTGCTTTTAGCGCCTGGAGGCTCTGCCCCTGAGCGCAGCTACATAACTGTGCTTTTAGCGCCTGGAGGCTCTGCTCCTGAGCGCAGCCACATAGCCGTGCTTTTAGCGCCTGGAGGCTCTGCCCCTGAGCGCAGCTACATAACTGTGCTTTTAGCGCCTGGAGGCTCTGCCCCTGAGCGCAGCTACATAACTGAGGCTCTGCCCCTGAGCGCAGCTACATAACTGTGCTTTTAGCACCTGGAGGCTCTGCCCCTGAGCGCAGCTACATAACTGTGCTTTTAGCGCCTGGAGGCTCTGCCCCTGAGCGCAGCTACATAACTGTGCTTTTAGCGCCTGGAGGCTCTGCCCCTGAGCGCAGCTACATAACTGTGCTTTTAGCGCCTGGAGGCTCTGCCCCTGAGCGCAGCTACATAACTGTGCTTTTAGCGCCTGGAGGCTCTGCTCCTGAGCGCAGCCACATAGCCGTGCTTTTAGCGCCTGGAGGCTCTGCCCCTGAGCGCAGCTACATAACTGTGCTTTTAGCGCCTGGAGGCTCTGCCCCTGAGCGCAGCTACATAACTGAGGCTCTGCCCCTGAGCGCAGCTACATAACTGTGCTTTTAGCGCCTGGAGGCTCTGCCCCTGAGCGCAGCTACATAACTGTGCTTTTAGCGCCTGGAGACTCTGCCCCTGAGCGCAGCTACATAACTGTGCTTTTAGCGCCTGGAGGCTCTGCCCCTGAGCGCAGCTACATAACTGTGCTTTTAGCGCCTGGAGGCTCTGCCCCTGAACGCAGCTACATAACTGTGCTTTTAGCGCCTGGAGGCTCTGCCCCTGAGCGCAGCTACATAACTGTGCTTTTAGCGCCTGGAGGCTCTGCCCCTGAGCGCAGCTACATAACTGTGCTTTTAGCGCCTGGAGGCTCTGCCCCTGAGCGCAGCTACATAACTGTGCTTTTAGCGCCTGGAGGCTCTGCCCCTGAGCGCAGCTACATAACTGTGCTTTTAGCGCCTGGAGGCTCTGCCCCTGAACGCAGCTACATAACTGTGCTTTTAGCGCCTGGAGGCTCTGCCCCTGAGCGCAGCTACATAACTGTGCTTTTAGCGCCTGGAGGCTCTGCCCCTGAGCGCAGCTACATAACTGTGCTTTTAGCGCCTGGAGGCTCTGCCCCTGAGCGCAGCTACATAACTGTGCTTTTAGCGCCTGGAGACTCTGCCCCTGAGCGCAGCTACATAACTGTGCTTTTAGCGCCTGGAGGCTCTGCCCCTGAGCGCAGCTACATAACTGTGCTTTTAGCGCCTGGAGGCTCTGCCCCTGAGCGCAGCTACATAACTGTGCTTTTAACGCCTGGAGGCTCTGCCCCTGAGCGCAGCTACATAACTGTGCTTTTAGCGCCTGGAGGCTCTGCCCCTGAGCGCAGCTACATAACTGTGCTTTTAGCGCCTGGAGACTCTGCCCCTGAGCGCAGCTACATAACTGTGCTTTTAGCGCCTGGAGGCTCTGCCCCTGAACGCAGCTACATAACTGTGCTTTTAGCGCCTGGAGGCTCTGCCCCTGAGCGCAGCTACATAACTGTGCTTTTAGCGCCTGGAGGCTCTGCCCCTGAGCGCAGCTACATAACTGTGCTTTTAGCGCCTGGAGGCTCTGCTCCTGGATGCTGTAACACGGTTCTGTCACATAATACTGTCAGAAGGAATTAGCCCTTTTTGGTGAAAGGGAAAAAAAAAGTAAAACTGAAGTTAAATTCAGTTTCCCTGTGAGGTGCCTGTAAGGTGATGAGACTGTTCCAGGGACAGGGCCCCCTGGAGATGAGGCACAGATCGAGCCCCTCCTTGAGCACGGAGGGTTTCAGACTCGTCTGCTCTTTGGCAGACGCTCCAAGAGCGGTAGAGAGCGTGGGGTTCGAGAGCGGCATCTCAAAAATGCTCCAGCACAATTCCCCTGCTTGCCCTCACCTGCTCGTTTCACCTGGATCGGTCACATGGTGTGTGCTCAGGGTGACCGCATGTCATGGTTTTACACAAAATGTTCCGTTGCCGTGACAGTTTGAGCAAAACAAAGAAACGTCCTGGTTTTCAGCTTTTGCTGAAAAAACACCACAGCATTTTTTTTTACATTTTTGCTACTGCAGAAGGGAATTACACCGCGATTGCATGTTTTCAGATTTCGTCTGAACAGAAATTGACAGTTGTTTAAATTACGCTCCTCATTTCAACGCAGAGCATTTAATATTTCCCATGATGAGCCTGACAGCCTGTGTCCAAATCTACGGAGGGAGTCTTCTGTGCCGTGCATGACTCATCACGTCTGATGTTTTTAGACAGTTTTCTCTCTGAAGAGAATTAAAAAAATCTTGCTGACAGCCCCCCCCATTTTACCACCCCCCCACCCCCCTTAAAACTGCATCCACCCATATGCCTGCATCCTCAGCTTTAATCCTTCCCTGCTTCTCCGCTATAACGTGCACAGATTTGTGTTTTCTCTCGCTGGGATTCTTCCTGCTTTCTCCTATGAAGCTCTGCGTGCTCCATCTGCATCTCCGCTCGGACCTGCCACGGGGTGAAGGTCTGGACTCGCGAGCGACACGCGTGTTTGGCGTGACGGGACAGGCGGTGCCGCTAGGACACGGGCCACATCGCCCTCTCCGGACCCCGGAGGGAGGTGGGGCCAAATTTAGTCACCGGGATTCTGGCACGGATGCCCTTGGGGTCGCTAGAGGTCATTACATAAATGCCATGTGGGTTGATTTGTTTGTTCCGCACAATAAACCGCCAACCGTTGTTGGGAGCAGCATCAGAGTGAGTCCAGGCCGCCTGAGACTTGAACCCGGAGCCGCCTCCTTGCCAGGCAACTGTGCCACCCAATGTGATTGGGCATTTTGTACAAAAGCCTGGACAAGTCCACGGCTGTTTTCTTTTATATGTCCTGTGCCACCTTCCCTGGTACCCATCCCCAAATAGGTCAGATCAAAATAATTTCAAGCTTCAACTAAGTGCATATGAAAGGACAACTGTAAAACATGCTCATGGTGATTTATAAATTAAATAGCCTTTTGCTGCCCTGAACTTCAATGGGAGGGGATTCTATTTAAATTCCCTCAGTTGATTCTGCGTGAGATTATTTTAATGAGCTGGGAAAGAAAAAAAAGCTTATTTATTAGATCACTGCTAACAGCGCCCCCTGGAGGGCAGTGAGTAAAAAGCCATTTAAAAAAGATGCACACTGGAAAGGGCTATGATGGCAGCAGAATGTTTTGTAATGCAATGGAGATTAGGAGGCAGAATTCTGGAGATTTGGGGCAATGACTTTCTTGCTTGCTTAAGATCAGCCAGCAGAGCATCACAGGATCCTGTTTGCCACCTTGGCTGTGTTATTTCGACAGGGCCACGAAAACAATGCTAAGCAATGAAGTCGGCAGTCGGACCCTCTCTGTTCTTTGTTCTCGCACCCCCCCCCCCCCCATCCCCGGCTGTAAAGTCAGAAGCGGTCTCTGGGTGCGTGGGTGGCTTGGTTGGAGGTTGAGGTGAATCTGTACTGAAGGTTGTGGGGGAGGGAACAGGGGGAGAGTTTGACAGGGTTAAAATGGTATCAGGGCTGGATGAGTCTGCTCACTAACGAGATGTAGCTTTGGTTAGAGTAAGCAGTTGAGGTCTTCAGCATGTTTGTTTGTGGGTCTATTGAGCTAAAAGCCGTTTAATCAGTGTTGTGAGGTTTCTTACATCTGGGGTCCGTGTCACTGAGACGGAAACGGGGAGGTTCCTCCAGGGTTCCTCTTAATTAAAAACGTTCTATTTCCATCCAGGGGGAGAAACCACAGAGGGGAGCACTGGCAGTGTCCTTGCTGTGATCCGTTAGAGGTTAACCACGTCTAAATCTGGTAAATTAAGTTCATGTAAAGTTAATTGCATGATCTTTTTACAAATTGTGTAAAAAGTTGTGGTCTTCTCGAGTCTTAAGCTGTGTCCCAGCCTGCAACATTAAATAAGGCTTCAGTACCATTTAAACTCCACCTCCTCTGTGACTCTTCTTCTGTCTTACTTTTCAGTGCACTTGTCACCTTTCTGGAGACCCATTACTTGGGTTTGCTTAACTTTTGCACAGATTTTACTTGTTCTTTGTGTCCCAACATGCAATATTCTTTTGAACGTAAAGACAGACAGACCTGGGTAAGGAGCTTTACTTAAGGATAAACTAAAATGTGGTTAAAAAAAAAAAAAAAACAAGCAGAGAGAGGACACAGCAGTGATGCTTCACATTTGGAGACGTTTCTGTTTCTGTTTTGTCATGTGCCTAAAGGATATGGCTGGGCTGCAGGCTGAACCTGTTGATGTGTGGCAGAGAAGGTTGTCGTGCTTCATTAGATTTTCCATTTATCCTTCAAGAATAAACTTAATTTCCTCCAAGTGTAGAAATTGGACGCAATCCAATCCACTGGACATGTGTGGGAGGGGCTGTCAGATTTCATTTAATCTATATATGGCATCTATATACGGTATTTTGTGAAAATCAAAGGGAATGGTGTTTAGCAAAGATCTTTCCAGCTATGTCAAGTGAACAGTATCCAGAAATCCACAGGTGTGTGTGTGTGTGTGTGTGTGTGTGTGTGTGTGTTCCTGATAAAGGAGTGTGAGAGTCCTTCACTGCCTGGGTGGTCATGTGACTGTTGGGCTCATCATACATGCAGAGTGTGAGAGTCCTTCAGGCGGAGATGAAGCTGTGAATTCATGTTTAGATTTAAAAAAATATAACTTTACAGATAAAGGAGATTACACAGACCAGGTAATCTGATCCGGGGCAATAATCAGAACAGAAAGACTAAACCAGGACAACAGTCATTGAGCAAATGTGCTCTAGTTGCAAACTTCAAATACAAAGTATTTCAGCAGTTCATTTAATAATGTTAAATGTATTAAAAACACAAAGCTCTGTTTCCTAAATATTTGTTTTAAAAAAACCAAAAAGAACAATCTTACAGAGCAAAATGATTATACTGCTTGAGTAATTCTGCAGTGCATGGAGCAGGCTTCGTCTCCAGGGCAACAAGATGTCAAGCCACTCGTCCACGGCTGTGACCAACGTGGAGTGGGGATAGGCCCCACCCGGCGACCACATGACCCCCCGGGGTAGCAACAGCCACATGGCTCCACTGATTGGCTATGCTGAGCACCTTGAACTCCGTCCCTGGAGCTCACCTGCAGGACAGGGGTGTTCAGTCAGCCACAGGTCACCTGACTGAGAGGCTGGGGGCCGTACGAGGCTCCTGGTCTGAGCCCCACCTGAGCACCTGGGGGGGAGAGAGAGACCACTCCCATGGGTTCCACACTGACCCCCTGTGCGTTTGGCCCACAGAGAGTCAGGAGCCAAGAGCAGGAGCTCCTCTCAGACTGACAGCTCATTAGCTGCTCACTCTTAGAGTACACATGCCCCCTGATGCACTCCGTTAGAGTCGTATTAACACTGGACATCTTACCGTGTGGAGACCTGGGCAAGGAATAGAAGCAGAAGCTAATGCTGATGATGTCAGGCATGTGCCATGATAGATCGCTGGAGGAGAAGATGAAATGTGTGCTCTATCATCTGTGTGAAACAAGAAATCTGCTCCAAGCCCTTCAGCCAATGGGGAGGCCTGTGTCTGTCCAATGACACATACATATTTTATACAGATCACTGTATAAGCAGCCTGGACCTGAACTGTGTTTTATTGTCTTAGACCCTGAATCCCCAAACACCCCAATAGCAGCTATCGTAAAGCCAGCCCGCTGTCTAAACTTCTGTACTTACCTAAAATGTCCTTCGTCACTAACAAAAACCATCTGGGCCACTCATAAATGCACTAAAACTGACATTTACATAAATAACCAAATTCCCTGTAATGACGTCATCTCTTCAGTAAAAACATACGCAGATGTGTATGCACTGCACTCAATGCAAAAAAGTCATTTAAATATATTTATTTAAACTACGGTTGAATAATTTTATAATATTTAAAAAGTAAAAAATAGTGACCTCGTTATTCTTTAAAGCGCGACCAGTGCACCTGGATAGAGCAGCCACCTGAACCTGTCCCATAGGTAACTCCGACAGGTCTCTGGTCTTATCCGAGATTTAGCGAGCAGAAGCAATCCTCGTTACATTTTCGAAACATTACACACTTCGCAAATTCCCGCATTTTTAGAGCTGGCATAAACAATGGAGCAAATTTTACTCGGGAAAAGTGAAGACGACCGGATTCTGCTCGTCAGCCCTGCCCCGATCACGTGGTCCCGACTGCACCGGTGAGGGAACCACCGCGAAGAGGTCCGAATACAGATCCAGGCAAGATTTTATGAGTGTAATATTAATATCTTTAAGTAGCCTATAATTACATGTTTATAAAAATGAGTAGAATTCGAAGTTTAAACAAAATTGTAAAAATATATTTAGAGAATTTAGCATTTGTTTAGAGTAAGTCATCACGGGCGACATAACTCAGTAGCCTAGTTTGAAGAAAAAAAAAATCGTTCCTGTATATAGAATGCCGCTTATTTCCTCAATGGAGGAGTTTTTCTTTAACATTTGACCTTTGATATATTTTAAGGATGAAGTGCGGACGAAAGAACATGAATCAGAAAATATCCTCCAGACTTTCTATCTGACAGTAGTGGATTTTGGGATTTAAACCTTAATATTGCTTGTTTCTACAAATGTCAACTCCGCTGACCGCGGCTGTGTAGTTACACATCGGCGACTGCTCTGGGGCAGGACCACACGAGACCGCTCCGAAGACGCAGGCGCGGGCGGCGCAGTTTTTTTTATTATATCGCTTCCAGTATTCATTGGGACATTTATTTAGTTTGATTTAAATCCAACTCGCAATTTCCACATGGGAGGAAACGGCAATACAGCGGTGTTATCCGGGAAAGATGAGCGGCTGTGTGTCATCAGTGACCTGATGGTTGGCACGAACTTGGATTCAGGTTTCCAGAAAACTGGACGCTGAATTCGAACATCCCTTACATCTTCGGATCGACCCGGAAAGCCGGGTTGCTTTTTCTAGGACCTGTTACCGTTAAAATTCTGAGACTACCTGGGCGAAGGGAACTTAAGAAACCTTCGAATCTACATTAACCCTTCTGTTAAAATCCCATACATTAAAGACATAAACCGACTGAACTTGAAGTTTCGCGCGTCAGCTGCTATTAACTGATGGCTTCCTCCGTAACTCTATCGCTGTTTCTACTCTTCCTCACCGTGGCAAGTAAGTAAAACACCAGGGATTTTCAGGAAGAATCGAATATAATGTGTTGTGCTGTCATGGTTACATTGACTTGATTTCACAGAAACGCGTTTCTTGCGTGTGTTTAATGTTGAGAACATGCGTGTGACGTTTGCGTAAAATAATAGCAAATATAACGCTGTTGAGGCATAAAGATAAATGCATTAAGTTCTGTAGTGACTGAAGTACCTATGACGCTTTGAATTATCTGTGTTGCATTACCTTGACGGTGTATAACGTCTGCTTTTTTGTGACAAAGAACTCGTAGGGGGTTAATGTGCCAAAAATCTGGGTGATAAACAATGTTTGAACTCTGCAGCAAGTTTGATTCTAATTTCCAGCCACATTGAATAGCACGAAATTTCACAGAATAATAATAGCATGGTGACGCATTTGCCTGCTGTTGTATGGCTCGTGCAATATTTATCCTATATCAGCAGGAATGTAGTGAATTCTTTATTCGAAACCCGGTGCCATTGTCCAAATGAAGAAAAGCAATGGGATTACGTGGTCTGTTTTTTAAAAAACCTTTTAGAGGGTACCTATAAAGTTAGGTAATTATGTGGAACTTGTATGAAAGGTCAATGCATAGCTCAATCATGTGGCAAGTATGTTGTAAGAAAACAACAACAGCGTCACGCAGATGACAAAGTCATTTGGGTCGAAATGGCGTAACACGGCAAATAATTAATAATATTTTAGTTGCGTCATCATTGCATAGTCACGTGTTTTATGCCGTAGTAGAATAAAGTGCAATGCAATTTGTAATGGGAAAAATGGCCATGCAATACTGTATAGTGTAGCCTATATCAGTGCGCCTACAGTCTGAAACACACAGTCGCTTCGTCCTTGTTCCAACCAGAACTTACTCAGTTGCCATATCGTTTCAATCCTGTACTACTAAATTCCACCTTAAATGACAAAATGAGATTATGAAAAGTCTGTATAGTCATTTCCACAAAGTAACCAGCCTTCTATACCTTTATAGAATAATAACCGAATGTGGAATATGACTCTTTCCTTCATAACGAGGCCTGCATCATTTGAAGTATCATAATGTTCTGAACGCTTCACATCTTTTAAAAAAAATTATATAAAATTGTCTGTATGAAAATCATTTGGGTGTAACGGAAAATGGCACTTAACCCTGCCATGTGCTGATGATGCCATCTTCAGGGGCCAGGGAAAACAAGTGCAATTTAATGCTGTGTGATAATTTCTGCACAGAGGAGTGGAAATCATCAATGGGCACTCCTCATTGGACACCATTTAATGGGTTGGAATCTTCTTAAAGATGGTGGACCTCGATTGACTTCCAGGGGCCTATTCCAATCCCTTATTTTTGTCTCCTTGCTTCCTTTCCTTGATTCCTTTCCTTGCTCCAAGCTCCACCCACTGGAGGACTAAAGTGCTAAATCTCTGCCCACTACAAAACAGTGACTTGACCTAAGAAGTGCTTTGAATGAAACAATGGCATTTCCTATAGAGCAAAATTTTAAATAATTATATCTTCTCATGGGCAAACTACGCAAACCTGTTTCTCTGAACCACTGGTCATTGAAAGTTTGATGTTGATGTTTCCAGTGCAAGGTGCTCCACAGTCAGCACACACAGTGTGTGCACACGTGTGGCACGCAGCTGCTCTCGCTGACTGATTACACCTTCACTTTTTCAATTATGAAAAAGTGCTTCAAAGTGCCGGAGGGACGATTTACTGCTGCCCATGTGCAGTTCGGAGTGCAGCAGATCCTGCAGGCGAGAGAAGGCATATTTCTCACATGCATGTATGTCAATCTAGCCAGGACTGCATAGCAGGTTAATTACCACTGGCAATACTGTGCAAGGTACACTACTGCTATAGAGGAACCCTCTGTTATTAACTGCCAATAACTGCACTGTAGCACAGTAAGGCCCTGCTTTCCCATGAGGAAGACTGCAGTTTGACTTGGTGGCACTTCCTGTTTTTGTTGCTCTGTGCACGGGGTGTTTGCGCTCTCTCTTTTGCGCAGATATGCGCGCACATCGTTGCAGGAGCGTTACTGCGCATTTAATGCACTAGTACATTAGCAGCATCTCTTAAAGACCAGAGGCTGTTAAACTACTGCTTGCTCAGAGTTCTTATTTCCTTTGGAGATACAGTCATGGATGGCATGTCCCAGTTTTGTTGGGTGAGTTTAGTGCAGTCCTGTTAATGAGCTGCTCAGCAGAGCTTATGATCCATGCGCTGTTCTCTCTTAATGCTCAGCCTCTTTCACATTTCCTGCACAGCTACAGTGTGTTTTCAGGACTGGGAACGAGAGAACACAACTTCTACTACTGACTCTCAAACTGTAGCCTGTGCATGTGTGTGTGTGTGTATACGGAACTCTCAGCGCTGACTGTGTTATCGGGCTAATCTATTCTTTGGCAAGATGGTATGATTGGGGACGAGCAAGCAGATCAATATTTAGAGTTAACGATGACACCAGGCCTTATTCTCAACAAATAAATGCCTGTGAACCTCATAATTATGCCACAAAAAGAAAGAATATGACGCAAGGTTGTGAAAATACAGTGTACGCGTTTTTACCCAAGTGCTCCCAGTACCGCAGTGAAGGGTTCTGGGTAATTCCTGAGTGCTGTGTGAGGTCACACTAATAGCAGGAGCATATCATCTCTTCCCTCAGCTACTGGGCTAAAGGCTTTTGTTGAATTAACCCTTTGAAGCATTGGTTTTTGTTAAATGTTTTTTTCAAAATTCTAAGTCAGTGTTCTAGAACTCCACTGCTTTCAGTCACCAGTAGTGATTGTGACATCAGCATTTGAATGTTCAGCTAAGAACAATCTAATGACATTCATGTGACCTCACACCTTAAAGGGGTTAGTGCAGTGGCGTGAGGAACCATTTGAAGCTTGAAAGACAGTGGCCGGGAAGGAGGCAGCTGCAGATGGCGGCCATCTTAATAATTCACTGTGGATATTTCTGCAGGCTCGGCGGCCATCTTTGTTTCGCATGTTTTTGTACAAAATGGAGGAAATTAAGAGATTCTCAACACATCTCAGAGTTTCTGTGTTTGCGACACCTTCTGGTGTAAAATGGAGCCCTCTTGTCTTTTCTGAAAAGAGAGGTTTTAATATTCAGATCTTATTGTCTGGTGACTGTATAAGTCTAGATAAGATAAGAGGAGAAAATTGCAGTCTTTGGCTGAATTATTAAAGACTAGATGTGCACCTGGGTGATATTTTATTCTTAGCAGTCTTGTGTGTGTGTGTGTGTGTGTGTGTGTAGTGTATTTTATATAAGGGTTTTGGGGTTACATAATTTGGCATACTAGGTTTCAGAAACAGTATCTAGTTAAAAGAGGCAAATTTTACTGTTTACACATTTTTACTGTCCAAACGAACGCGTTCCCTGAGTTTAATGTTTTTGCTGATCCGCGGCTCTCCCTTTACCCCATCACAGGGCTGATCTGCTCTCTGCCTTTACCCCATCACAGGGCTGATCTGCTGCTCTCTCCCTTTACCCCATCACAGGGCTGATCTGCTGCTCTCTGCCTTTACCCCATCATAGGGCTGATCTGCTGCTCTCTCCCTTTACCCCATCACAGGGCTGATCTGCTGCTCTCTCCCTTTACCCCATCACAGGGCTGATCTGCTGCTCTCTCCCTTTACCCCATCACAGGGCTGATCTGCTGCTCTCTGCCTTTACCCCATCACAGGGCTGATCTGCTCTCTCCCTTTACCCCATCACAGGGCTGATCTGCTCTCTCCCTTTACCCCATCGCAGGGCTGATCTGCAGCTCTCTCCCTTTACCCCATCACAGGGCTGATCTGCTGCTCTCTGCCTTTACCCCATCACAGGGCTGATCTGCTCTCTGCCTTTACCCCATCACAGGGCTGATCTGCTCTCTCCCTTTACCCCATCACAGGGCTGATCTGCTCTCTGCCTTTACCCCGTCACAGGGCTGATCTGCTCTCTCCCTTTACCCCATCACAGGGCTGATCTGCTGCTCTCTCCCTTTACCCCATCGCAGGGCTGATCTGCTGCTCTCTCCCTTTACCCCATTACAGGGCTGATCTGCTCTCTCCCTTTACCCCATCGCAGGGCTGATCTGCTGCTCTCTCCCTTTACCCCATCACAGGGCTGATCTGCTCTCTCCCTTTACCCCATCACAGGGCTGATCTGCTGCTCTCTCCCTTTACCCCATCTCAGGGCTGATCTGCTCTCTCCCTTTACCCCATCACAGGGCTGATCTGCTACTCTCTCCCTTTACCCCATCGCAGGGCTGATCTGCTGCTCTCTCCCTTTACCCCATCACAGGGCTGATCTGCTCTCTCCCTTTACCCCATCGCAGGGCTGATCTGCTGCTCTCTCCCTTTACCCCATCACAGGGCTGATCTGCTCTCTCCCTTTACCCCATCACAGGGCTGATCTGCTGCTCTCTCCCTTTACCCCATCACAGGGCTGATCTGCTCTCTCCCTTTACCCCATCGCAGGGCTGATCTGCTGCTCTCTCCCTTTACCCCATCACAGGGCTGATCTGCTGCTCTCTCCCTTTACCCCGTCGCAGGGCTGATCTGCTCTCTGCCTTTACCCCATCACAGGGCTGATGCACTTGTTTGTTTTGCTCGGCTCAGTGGCCTGTGTTTGCCAGCCTCTCATCCCTGACTGTGTGTTCCTCTCATGTCAGGCATACAGCAGATCGGCGCACGACTCCGCATAATTCATAGCGCCCTTTCCCCGGGCGTGCGATCGAACGGCTCTTTTGAACATCAAAGCTTAGCCATGCCGTGCCTGCCTGGAGGCCCGAAGGCGGACGGGATGAATATTCTTAACCCCTATTAACCTTGATTAGAACCCGCGGCAGCCATGGCTCCACGGCAACAGCATCATCTCAGCATCATCGCATCCAAGGATGGAAAACGAGGAAAATGAGTACAGTGGGAAGTGGAAGCACTGAACCCTTTAAAGGTGTGAGGTCCTAAATGAGCGATTAGAACGTTATTAACTGAAACATTCTAATGCTGATGTCACAATCACTACTGGTGACTGAAAGCAGTGGAGTTCTAGAACACTGACTTAGAATTTAGAAATAAAAGGAAATCATTGCGAAAAACCTGCTCTTCAAAGGGTTAAGAGTTTAATCTGGAACACCATGACAGAAACCACTCTGGTACATACTGCCTGATTGAGTTCAGCTTTGGCTACTGCAGAATCAGGCCAGAACTTTAAACAGGTGTATTGTGGGTAATTTAGAAGTTTGCATGTATGGTGACCTTTTGAAAAATGAAAACCTGGGTCACAATTATCAAACTTTTGTCTGTAAAACATCCAAAGATATCTTCACTGCACGGCAACTGGTCAAAGTTGATCACACGGTACTGCCACGCAGGCATTGTTAATCGTGAGCCAGAGTGATGGTTTCCTGCTGGTTCAGCAGAAATAAAGCAGATAAAAGAGGATGCAAGGGTCTGTTTTGTATTCTGCCTGAAGAACAGTGTTGATTATCTGAGTGAATATTAAGGGGTACAGGGTCATTTTTTTCAGTTTGATTCTGCAACTGAATTTAATTTCTCAAAGTCACAGATGCCTGATTTTATTTGATTTTATCTGCTTGTAAAATTTTGCTGATTAATTAGGAAAGTTGAAACGGTTGCTTTATTGCTGTGCTATAGATTATTGTGACCTATATGCTCATTCATAGGGATTTTATGATGGTCAGCACACTGAAATTGTTTTAAGGTGGGAAAGGGCATTTCCATGGTGCAGAACATTTTCTTGCAATATTTAATATCTTTTTCTCTGTCTGATAGTTCAAGCTCCTGCCCTGCTTTGATACTCTACCCCTGCACAGTCCTGTGCAATGATAGTTTACCTGGCAACACTTCAGCAGGTGCACCAGCATCACCTGCCAGGTGCTTAAAAGACCAGAGAGGACTACACAATATGAAAGCATGAAAGCGCATGTGACTTATTGGAGAATAAATGACTCTGCACTACTGTTACTTTTTATCTGACATATTGTCATCCCTTAGCAGGAATATCAGTGTTAGCATCTCACACAAACATGCTGTTTTCTGCGCATGCTAGCTGAGAGGCGGGGCCAAACACAGCAGAGCTGAATAGATGCATTTGGGTCACATCAGACAGGGCTGCAATTAAACCGCCAGATTCAGTCTCTTCATAATCCCCTCCTGCTCATTTTTTAGGAGCCTATGTAGGTAAGGATTACCGGTGTATTACAATGGTTAAGGAGCTGTGCTTGTAGCTCAAGAGCTTGCAGGTTTAATTCCCAGGAGGTGCACTGCTGTTGTACCCTTGAGCTGGGTACTTAGTCTGAAATGCGTCATATATCCATCTGTGTAAATGGGACGTGTGTTAAAAATATAAGCATGCTGTGCATGTTGCTGTAGATAATTGCCTACTAAATGTAAAGTATATTTTTATTTCCCAAAATGCCCCTCTCTCTAATTGCCATGACGATTCTGACATAAGAATGTCATATTTAAATGGTAGTAAATCAACACTTTATGTGTTGTTTATATGAGTTCCATAGGGACCAAATGAATTTGATTGAGCTGATAGTTATCTGACAGTGATGATCTTACACTGAATACAAGGTCATGTGGGCTCAGATTGATTGTGGGCATGTGAATCTGAGAAAGTGAAATCACACAGTAAAATATGGGAAATATGGAAAATCACACAGTAAAATATGGGACATATGGGAAATCACACAGTAAAATATGAGAAATAGACTCGTGCCCCACAGGAAGTGTTCTGTTATTAATATACACGGCTGAATGATTGTATATCATTCCAGTGATCTCAGGGGCCGTCTAATTTTTGTGATGAAAGCTGGTGTTATTGTTGAACATGGAACAGCAGTACTGAGAGTGACGGCTCTTCATAGTAATACAGGGCCCTGAGGTCCCACTGGCATTCCTGGTGAAATGCATTATGGGTGAAAGCGGGGGCATTGAAAGTCCCCCCTGCTGAACCCGACGGGTCTGTGCTCAAACCGGGTTCAGCTGCAGAGTTCACCGCTTGCTCTGAGTCACATGGATTTAATCCCGCCATTAGTGTGGTGACAGAGTCATCCAGTCCTCTTCTCCCAAGCGGTAATGGGACAGATCGCTGTCCAATTAAACTGATCAGTTCGGAGGGGTGAGAAGTTGCGGCATTTTCACGATTTTCGCAGGCTTCCAACACCGCCCACTCCATGCTGATGCCTGCAGGATTTTATATCAGCGCACACAGCTGTGCCCGAACGCTAGCTGCTAATATTGGTGCTAGCGTCCGCGCTCACGCCACTGCGCGGTGCAGGCTTTGGGTAGCTGGAGGCGTGCGCGCCTGTCTGGTTAAATATGCCTGTCTGCGGGGCAAGCGCTCGTGGCAGAGCGGTGATGTGTGGGGTATCAGTGTGGGGATCGGGGGGGGGCTCCGCCGGTGGGACAGGTGCACGAGCACCCCGGCCTCTCAACAAATCCAGATGGCCCTGTTTTGCTTCTGTTTTTATTTTCTCAAAATCCTCGTTTGTGAGAAGCGTGTGTTGTCCAGTCAGAAACAGCATATTTGTCATTGCACTTTCTGGAATAATCCAAACAGACAGATTTTTAACAGGATGTGCTCTCATAGAATGTAATCTGCTTAAAAATCCCTGTAATTGTTTTGTTGGTTTTTCGAAAACTTTTCTTAAAAAAATAAATAATGTGCGTCGCCTCCAGGCCGAGACTCAAAGTCGGACTTGTCATCCGTCGCGTTTCCCGTTGGCTGAATCAGGGGGCACTGAAAGTGCTATAATGGCTCGATGTCTGTTGGCAGGGGCGTTGCCAGGAATTCTGGGCCCCCTGAAAGACTATTGCTCTGAGCTCCCCTTTTTTTAGCTGCCCTCTTCAAACCTGTGGGCCCCTAGAATGGTCACCACCCACATCCTGCCTGGATCCTCTACACCATTAACAGCAATGCATCAGGCTGCCATATCACATCCAGCCCTGGCTCCTCTGCACCAGGCTGCCATATCACATCCAGCCCTGGCTCCTCTGCACCAGGCTGCCATATCACATCCAGCCCTGGCTCCTCTGCACCAGGCTGCCATATCACATCCAGCCCTGGCTCCTCTGCATCAGGCTGCCATATCACATCCAGCCCTGGCTCCTCTGCACCAGGCTGCCATATCACATCCAGCCCTGGCTCCTCTGCACCAGGCTGCCATATCACGTCCAGCCCTGGCTCCTCTGCACCAGGCTGCCATATCACATCCAGCCCTGGCTCCTCTGCATCAGGCTGCCATATCACATCCAGCCCTGGCTCCTCTGCATCAGGCTGCCATATCACATCCAGCCCTGGCTCCTCTGCACCAGGCTGCCATATCACATCCAGCCCTGGCTCCTCTGCACCAGGCTGCCATATCACATCCAGCCCTGGCTCCTCTGCATCAGGCTGCCATATCACGTCCAGCCCTGGCTCCTCTGCACCAGGCTGCCATATCACATCCAGCCCTGGCTCCTCTGCATCAGGCTGCCATATCACATCCAGCCCTGGCTCCTCTGCATCAGGCTGCCATATCACATCCAGCCCTGGCTCCTCTGCATCAGGCTGCCATATCACGTCCAGCCCTGGCTCCTCTGCACCAGGCTGCCATATCACATCCAGCCCTGGCTCCTCTGCATCAGGCTGCCATATCACATCCAGCCCTGGCTCCTCTGCACCAGGCTGCCATATCACATCCAGCCCTGGCTCCTCTGCACCAGGCTGCCATGTCACATCCAGCCCTGGCTCCTCTGCATCAGGCTGCCCTGGATCCCGGTCACAGGGGCTGTGATGTGCTCTGCAGTAGCCCTGCCGCTGTGCCGTGTCATTTGCTCCGTGACACACACGACAGACACGCTTGAGGTTAGACGTGAGAAAGCAGAGACTTCATGACTACTGGGGTGTGAAGGAAATGCCTGCGGCTCAGAACTGGCTTTCTGTATTCAGATGTTTTAAAACTCTGCCAGAAGTGAATATTTATTTCAGTGAGTATTTGAGTATAATCTTGTCCATCCCCTGCCCCTATATTGATGGTCACAACAACAAAACAAATCAACAAGACTTGAGGATGTATATTGTACTTTTGAACATTCATTTGTAAGTTTAGAGAGCAGTTTTGTCAGTTGTACAGAAAGCACAACAGGATTCCTGCTGGGCACCACTAGGGTGAAGTGTACGAGTCGGACCGTCCCAGAATGCTCAGCACGGTATGAGAGTGGAGGTTTTACCCCCCCTGTCTAAGTGTGTCCTCTTTGTGTGTAACCGGTGCTTCCCCCACCCTTTGTTCTCTCTCTGGGCGGGGGGCCCGTTTATACCCCCCCACCCCCACCCCCACCCCCTCATAGCTGGCTCAGTGAGTTTTGGCGTAAAAATGGCTCCACCTGGGCTTAGAGTTGGCAGTAGCAGCTGAAGTTGGCTGGACTAACGCTCCACCTGTGCTGCACTTTTACCTTCAGCCCTCTGAATCGCTGGACCGTATCTGTTTGTTTTTTCTCCCTCTGTTTGTCGAACAGTAACCAGGCACATTATTTTTCGCTGTTTTTTTGGATTTGACATGGACACAGGGATGGCTGTTCGTGCGTATAATTGTCGCCTCCCTTTCAACTGTAACTGGATTTAAAATGAGCTATTTGTAGGGACTAGTGGACCGATCCCTCCTGTGCTTGCCAAACTTCATCCCCAATTCATTTTCAAGTTTTCAAATTAATACTGTTTTTCTTTTCTTTAAAATGCTGTTTAAATATGAAAAAACTGTTTGTTGCTTTGAGTAACCATAGTTTCCTGTACAGGGAAATAAATCCTCATATATTATTATAGTTTTTAATCTGAATGAATCATGAGAAAACTCACCTGTGTGACCTGCAGAGTGGAGAATGCTGCTTATCTGAAGCGAAGCTGCATGTGCAGTAAAGCACTGCAGTGACACACGTCAATAAGAGTTTGTGCAGTGGCTCTTCCCCCTTAAGTTCCCCCTTATAGACACTCAAACTTGCCTGGAATCTAGATTCACAGTGAGCTGAATCTGAATATAAACTGTGAGCCACTTGTTTGTCAGAAAGACTCGTTTGTTTCCGTCTGGTTCATGTGTCCAAAGCGCCCTGTCTTCATCATTAACAGTTTAAATTTGTTCAGCCTGGGCATTCAATCATCATTTGATTACTAATCCTGGCATCAGTGTTATTGTAGTGTATTGAAATGAGCTAATTTGTTCCATGAAGCTCCTGTGCATACAGTTTTACCACTTCACATTTAATAAATAAAACGCAGTACAATTCACAAGCTACAGATTTATTTTGAGAGTTGACAGTTGACTTCCTTTCCATTTGATTTTGCATAAATACTGAAACTGAAGCTCTCCAGGAAAATCTTAGCTTCCCCTCCTTCTTCCTCACTTGTACCTTACTGCAGTGGGATTACCCATAATGCCCAGGGTTGGGAGGAGGTGGTCATGGATAACAGAAGTAATAGGAGTTTTTAAAAATGCATTAAATGTTCAGGCCCAAAGCCCTTGTCACAAGTTCAATTTGGGGATGGACACGGTCAGCGAATGTGATGTTTGATGTGAGAAGAGGTAATCTGGCATTCAGAGAATTTTGGGCAGTCTCCAAATGGAGGGTCAGTCACTGTCTCCCACTGGTCATGGCAGATGTTTTAGGGTTTGAATAACCACCCCCCCCCCCCCCCCAGAAGGGCAGGCACATCCAAAGGAACTCTCACTGGCACAATGAAGTTTTAGATCTTAACCCCTTAATGTGTGAGGTCACAAATACGTGATTAGAATGTTTTTAACTTCTAATGCTGATGTCACAATCACTACTGGTGACTGAAAGTGATGGAGTTCTAGAACACTGACCTAGGACATTGAAGAAACATTCTAAAAAAATGTACTCTTCAAATGGTTAAATCGCAGACCTAATCAGTTTGTTTTGACTAACACTTAAAATTATGTGTAGCTGTATGTCTGTGTGTGTGTATTTCTGGGCTTTTCATTGATGTTAATGTCTTTCCGCAGTAAAATATTGTGTTTTCTTAGCTGGCTTTGCAGAGAGCTGAAAGCCTAGTTAAAGTGTCACATTTTATTACTCAGATTAAGGTGCTCATTCGAACCCAAATCCTGCTCACGCCCACGCCAGTGTACTTCTCTGAAAGGAGAAATTCTGACTCTGTGCCAGGAAAACTTTTTAATGCTTTTATTTATTTTTATTATATTTATGGCCCCTAGAAATATCATATTGATGTTTTACAAAGTTGGACCTGATGTAATTGTTTCTTGTTAACTTTTCCATGAATATTCAGTGTGTTAAAGTGGCAGAACAGGACCGCAGTATTCTACCAAAAAAGTGATACTGCAAGATTGAGTAGCTTCAGTGCCATAAAGCCAAATGTGGTTAATATTTTAAAAATAATTATAATCATTGAGTGAATGCTTACATCACAAGTTAAAATGAGATTAATGCAAATGGATTGTAGGGAGTGTTTAGCTGAATATTTCATAATATTTTCAGCACCAGTGGCCCATCGAGGCAGATTTATACGTTCTTGGTTTTGCAGATTTAAGTAACGCACCTGGGTTTCTTTTTTTCTTGGAACAACACAAGATTCCTTTTTATCTTCTGCTCTATGGAACTGGCTTCAGTGGAATGGGTTTGTGCTCAGTGTTGCTCCCAGTGGACATATCTGGTACTGTAATGTAAACTGCTCTTATTGCATTATCAGATATTTCCTTAAAATAATGCCCATTTATTTGTTTGTCTGTTGCAAGTATATTTCTGAGCAGAAGTTGCTCAAATAAATGTACTACTCTTAAAAAACCCAATCATGAAGAACCCTGGAGACTGTGAGATGTGAGTTAGCTGTGGAATCACTGATGTGATTGGTCAATTGAGCGCTGAGTAAAAACGATAACCAGTCAGCTGTGTGGCTCTCCAGGACGAAGGACTCAGTGCCTCAGTGCTTCATTTACGTCTGAGGAGTCCACACACTTCGTTACCCAAACGAGCTGCTGATTGAAAGGAAACTATGAAAATCTGCTCATGCTGCAGCCCCTCAGGACTGAGTTATTAGACCCCTGGACCTTCCTTCCATTCCCTGATCTGCAGAGCATGGACAGGTGAAATCAATACCGCAGAAACCTCAACCAATCAGCCAGCAGTCACTTGTGATGAGTGAAACTGCAGAGGAACGGGGGGAGGACGCTGCCTGGTTTAGGACCTTCACTCAGCCGCAGGGGGCTCCTCGGGGTCTTAACCAGCTCATTGATCTGCTCATCATCGTGGGTTTCACACCGATCCGGCGCACCCTTTCCAGCTCGGAGCGCTCTTTAAAGACCTGCCGGACGGCGGCCCTCCAGGCCCTGCGGCGGCTGCGTGTTTCAGAGCAAGTCCGACAGCACAATCTCGACGTGTCTCTGGCAATTCTGCGAATTCTGCCGGAAGTCCCCGTCCTCTGGCTGCCTCTGTGGTGCGGGCAGCACATTCCCCATTTTAAAAAGATCAGTTTGAGTACCAAGTCCCAAGTTGAACCTGCCCCATTTTGTGAATCAGCCGTTGCTAATCCTCTCTTTGGAGGGGCGTATCCACAGTGCAGACTCTGGAGCGGAGATTACTCTCCTCACTGAGCCTGCATTTAATCCACACCATGATCTCTGAATTAATACTCAATGCTGAAAATATTAATTTTTATATGCATGAACAGTTTTTTTGCCTTTGCTGAACTCCTGCGGGCACTCGCTGGGGGCATGAGGGCAGGGGTACTGCCTGTAGCCTTGGGCCTCCGTACGGGCGGAGAGGGAGACCCTCGGTCTGTGACCCTGGCATTCGACAGCACTGCTGTGAGACAGCTTTCATTTTGGAGTGAAAGCGGTCTGTCGTCCTCAGACATGAGACATTGCCTAATATCAGACATACTGTATCCGTCTGATTTGATTTAGTGTTTGATCTGATTTAGGGACGGCTGTGGGGAATTAGCAGGTCAAGTTCAGGTGACTGTAAAGCTGATACCTGCTGGGGGGGGGGGGCGCGTTTCTTTAGCAATGAGTCCCTGTTAATAACCCCCCCCCCCCCAATTTAATCTGCCCACATGATTCCCCAGCTCCAATAACAGCAGCCTGTAGGCTCTATCTGAAACTCTATCTATCTCTATCTTTATATCTCCATTATTCTGATAGATATTCCCTTATTCCAGGGGTCCCAAACTCCAGTCCCAGAGGGCCGCTGTCTCTGCTGGTTTACATGATTTCCTTTCAATCAGCAGCCAATCATGGCCTTGGGAACAAGGCGTGCAGACTCTTCAGCCAATCATGGCCTTGGGAACAAGGCGTGCAGACTCTTCAGCTAATCATGGCCTTGGGAACAAGGTGTGCAGACTCTTTAGCCAATCATGGCCTTGGGAACAAGGTGTGCAGACTCTTTAGCCCATCATGGCCTTGGGAACAAGGTGTGCAGAGTCTTTAGCCAATCATGGCCTTGGGAACAAGGCGTGCAGACTCTTCAGCCAATCAGTGACTTAAACTAAGCACTGAAGTGCAGGAACACTTCAGAACCCAGCAGACACAGCGGCCCTCCAGGACCTGAGTTTGAAATCCCTGCCTGATTGTTTTTCCCTCATTCTGATAGTTATTCCCTTATTCTGATTGCTTTTCCCTTGTTGTAATTGTTCCCTCATCCGCTGCTCTTGCAGCTGCGTGGGCTGCTGATGCGGAGGAGCGGCTGGTGAATGAGCTCCTGGGGCCCGAGCGCTACAACAAGCTTATCCGCCCCGCCGTCAACAAGAGCCAGCAGGTCACCATCGCCATCCAGGTGTCCCTGTCCCAGCTCATCAGCGTGGTGAGTACCCCCCCATCCAGGTGTCCCTGTCCCAGCTCATCAGTGTGGTGAGTACCCCCCCATCCAGGTGCCCCTGTCCCAGCTCATCAGTGTGGTGAGTACCCCCCCATCCAGGTGTCCCTGTCCCAGCTCATCAGTGTGGTGAGTACCCCCCCATCCAGGTGCCCCTGTCCCAGCTCATCAGTGTGGTGAGTACCCCCCCTATCCAGGTGTCCCTGTCCCAGCTCATCAGTGTGGTGAGTACCCCCCCATCCAGGTGTCCCTGTCCCAACTCATCAGCGTGGTGAGTACCCCCCCATACAGCCCCCCCCTCCAGCTCATCAGCGTGGTGAGTACGCCCCCCCCCCCCATCCAGGTGCCCCACCTCATCAGCTCATCAGCGTGGTGAGTATTGGTTGAATCCAGACCTATTGAATTCAGGGTTAACCCTCTGTGTGTGTGTGTGTGTGTGTGTGCGCATGGGACTCTCTCCCCATGTGTGCCATGTGAATAAGACATAGGATGACAGCCTGTTTACAATATCAGGGAAAGGGAACCTCTCTGTTCCATTTAGGATTAAATAAGCAGCCAGTTTTTTTTGCTGTTGTTATTGTTGGAATATACAAGCCGTTAAGCCCTTTATGATCAGGGGAACAGTGCTGCTGTTCCCTTGAGCAAAGGGTCTTCATATGAACTGCTTTAGTAAATGTTCGGCTGATGATAAATTGAACCACCCAAGGGAGCTGTATGTGTGCTGAGGTCAATGTGCTCTCAAACGCAGATCGATTGCGTAGAGTCTCACAGGTGGCTGTGTACATTTTAAAGTGATACTTTTAATCTGTGGAGGTCTCTTTGGTGATTATTTTAAGCACTGTATCAAATAAAATGCATTTTATGTGCAGATGTAAAAGTGGGTAGGTTTGGTCAGTGTTCTGTTCTCTGTGTTGCAGAATGAAAGAGAGCAGATCATGACCACGAATGTGTGGCTCACTCAGGCCAGTACTGCATGCGGTACTACCTCTGTCTGTACTACCCCTCAGTCTGGACTGTCTGTACTACCCCTCAGTGTGTACTCCTGTCTGTGTGTGTGTGTATGTATGTGTGTGTGTGTGTGTATGCGTGTGTGTGTATATATGTGTGTGTATGTGTGTGTGTGTGTGTGTGTGACTGTGTGTGTATGTACATGTGTGTGTGTATATGTCTGTGTGTGTGTGTGTGACTATGTGTGTATGTAAATGTGTGTGTGTGTGTGTGTGTGTGTGTATGCGTGTGTGTATATCTGTGTGCGTGTATGTATGTGTGTGTGCGCGCGCGTGTGTGTGTGTGTGTATGTATGTGTGTGTGCGCGTGCGTGCGTGTGTGTGTGTGACTGGCTCCTCTGTCCCCTCAGGAGTGGCATGACTATCGGCTGATGTGGGACCCTCTGCAGTACGAGGGCATTAAGAAGCTACGCATCCCCTCCCAGCACATCTGGCTGCCGGACATCGTCCTCTACAACAAGTGAGACCCCTCTGCACACACACTTCCCTCTGCACACACACCTCCCTGTGCTCACACACACGCCTCCCTCTGCACACACACACTGCCCTGTGCTCACACACACTGCCCTGTGCACACACACACTGCCCTGTGCACACACACACTGCCCTGTGTGCCACTCAGCGCTAAGGAAGGGGAGACGGGACATTTGGACATGCAGAGCACTCCCACACTGCTGAAAAAACTTTTATTTCTGGGTTGAATTTGTCTTTTGCTACCCCCCCTTCCAAACAATGCCTGTCTGTTTGCATACTC
Organism: Anguilla pacifica; assembly: GCA_039654925.1. NCBI lineage: Eukaryota > Metazoa > Chordata > Actinopteri > Anguilliformes > Anguillidae > Anguilla > Anguilla pacifica. The sequence goes on from CM077288.1 coordinate 507,399, forward strand.
ATTAAATATTATATGCAATAATATCCTGAATAAAAATAGTCAAAGTGCAAACCTTTTCTTCCCCCCTGCTTCTTAGTGCTGACGGGACGTATGAGGTGTCATTCTACTCCAACGCTGTGGTGTCCTACACCGGGGACATCTTCTGGTTGCCCCCGGCGATCTACAAGAGTGCCTGCAAGATCGAGGTGAAGAACTTCCCCTTCGACCAGCAGAACTGCACGCTGAAGTTCCGGTCCTGGACCTACGACCACACGGAGATCGACCTGGTGCTCACCAGCGACTTCGCCAGCCGGGACGACTTCACGCCCAGCGGAGAGTGGGACATCGTGTCCCTGCCCGGCCGCAAGAACGAGGACCCCGACGACATCACCTACCTGGACATCACCTACAACTTCATCATCAAGAGGAAGCCGCTCTTCTACACCATCAACCTGATCATCCCCTGCGTGCTCATCACCTCCCTGGCCATCCTGGTCTTCTACCTGCCATCCGACTGCGGGGAGAAGATGACGCTCTGCATCTCCGTGCTCCTGGCCCTCACCGTCTTCCTCCTCCTCATCTCCAAAATCGTGCCCCCCACCTCGCTGGCCGTGCCCCTCATCGGGAAGTACCTGATGTTCACCATGGTGCTGGTGACCTTCTCCATCGTGACCAGCGTGTGCGTGCTGAACGTGCACCACCGCTCCCCCAGCACGCACCGCATGCCGCTCTGGGTGAAGAGGGTCTTCCTCCACAGGCTGCCCTCCTTCCTCTTCATGCGCCGGCCCGGCGCCTCCAACATCCGCGAGCACTTCCGGCGGAAGCACCGGGGGACGTCCTTCTCGGGCGGGCCGGGGGGTGGGCCGGCGGGCGGGCCGGGGGGCGGGCCGGGGGCGGCGGACGCCGAGGCCTTCTATGTGAGCGAGGACTCGGCGCGGCGGTACGGCTGGCGGCCCGGCGGCCTGCCCGACAGCACAGAGTTCCGCCGGAGGGTGCGGGGCAAGCGCCAGGCCGACCTGCAGGAGGCGACGGACGGAGTGCTCTTCATCGCCGAGCACATGAAGAGCGAGGACGACGACGAAGGCGTGAGTACAAGAGCGAGGATGATGATGATGAGGGCGTGAGTACGAGAGCGAGGATGATGATGATGAGTATGAGTACAAGAGCGAGGATGATGATGATGAGGGCGTGAGTACGAGAGCGAGGATGATGATGATGAGTATGAGCCTGAGTGTGTGTGAGAGTGTGTGTGGGTGAGAGAGAGTGTGTGTGTGTGAGCGTTTGAGTATGAGTGTGAGAGAGTGAGAGTGAGTATGAGTGTGAACGTCCGTAGAGTATTTGTAGTGAGAGTTGAGCTGTGAGAGGGGCTCTTTGACAGACGGGTGGCACGCTCTCATCTTTACCCATCACCCTGGTGAATTTTAGATTAGCTGGTATAGAAAAATCTATGTGATGACTGAAAATGTCCACCTTAGACAGGACTGGATGAGAAAAATGACAACTGGCAATCAGGTAATCAAACAAAATTTGAATGGATATGAAAGTATTGACAAGGCCCGTCATCTGCCACAGGTAATCGAGGACTGGAAGTACGTTGCCATGGTGATCGACCGGCTGTTCCTGTGGATATTCGTGCTGGTGTGCGTGGTGGGGACCGTGGGGCTGTTCATGCAGCCGCTCTTCCAGAGCTACAACACACCCGCTGCCGAGGACGAGTGATCGACCCGCTCCGTGCGTCCGCCCAAACACCCGGCCTGACGCTGCTCCCTGCAGCACAGACACGCAACGGTCACATACAAACCACTCAGGACTTCAGCTTGAGGGCACCACTTATCTTCTCCATTGGGTTTGTTGGTTTCCTTTAAAAAGTGTGGAACCACGTCCTAGTTTTAAATCAGTTAATAGTGTGATCATATGTGAGTCAAAGATATTCTGGGTGTTGAGAGTTAAAGGTGTGGTGTGTGCTTTGGAAAGATTGCTGAATCCACAGTTCTGCAGTAAGATAAGATGATGTCAAGACAAAGTCAAGATCTGATCTGAAGAGATCTGTCTTCCAGGGTGAAACCTACTCACTTTAGTGACATTTACTATTGGAGGTAAAGACCAAAATTCTCTGCTGTTGTTAGCAGTTGATGAAGCGCAGTTGATCTTGCTTTATATAAATGATGACAGCTGTACTGTAATGGCTGTGATGTGGAAATGGTTTTACAGGGTGAAGGTTTCAGTTGGACAGTCACTCATTAGACTTGGAAGCAATGAGAATTCTTTCATTTTATGGGTGAGATTTTCATTTTCTATACTGTTTTCTAAACAGTTTATGTAAGGAAGGCTTTATTTAGTGACTCAGACACAATTGTTTGTCTGTGTCTTTTTCAGACATACTAGCACAAAACATTTTTAACGAAGCTGGTAGCAATAAACCTGTTTTATATAAAAGCCACAAGCACACAATCCAAGCCCATTTGGATGAAAACTCTCTTGACAAGGGAAGTAGCCGTGTGAATAATGAGAACTACAGTCCCCACAATGCACTGTGGGTACAGCCTCCCACTCTTACTGATTATGATTTTCACAGAGTTGGACAACTACACTACGCTTAACTGGGGTTTTAAAACATTTATAAGTACTTTATGTGAAGCTCAACAATTTTAGTTCAAAACAAACTCTTTCACTTCTGTGACTAGTACTGCTACTGCAAGAGGTACTGTTATCTGGGAAGCAAATATAAAGTTCACAAACATTGTTTTTTTCTCATCAAATTTTGTCATATATATTCTTTTTGGAAGAACGTGATTTTTCTTGTTTTTTTTGTTTCCTGTCATGTTACGTTTTCTCTGTCTACTAAAAGATAGATGGGAAAGAAAAAACTAACATTTTATTATGCAGCAATGGTGTTAAAGGGTTGAATACACTATTAAATATTGTGAATGGAGGTCTGGTGAAGCATTGCTTTATTTATTTCATGTACAGAGATTTTGTTTCATTATGATTTATGCATCAAAGCATAAATAATTGTTTGATGCAGTTGCCAATGCCTGTGAATAGATGTGCCGTGTGTAACAGTAAAACATTTTTTTAATTGCCTTAATTGAAAAAAAAAGTAGAAGCATAATTGGACAGATAAACTTGAATGGAAATAATGGAGTATCAATTATCCAAGTCAGGTAACTCTCCAAACAACAATATAATCCATAAACAAAAGAGACATCCTTTGTATTATTGAAATAAAATGGGCTGAAAATATAAATTTGCTTGTGTTTGTGAGTGGGCGCCTTTATTCTTAGAAGGTCTTTGATGCAGACTGAGACTCTGAGATGTTCAGGAGCTCACTTGCATCTTGGAACAATCAAAATTAAACTTTAATTAAATGACAGTACATTGTTGCATAGCTATTGAAGTATGCAGTTGCAAAGGGACATTTAAGTATTATGTTCTGAGCCAAGACCTTAATGTATGAGGAAGAGAAAGCAGGTGTGGCGAGCTGATGTTAGCATGGTTAGCGTTAGCCGTCTCTGTTCTGGTCCTGGGCTGCATTCACTGAGCCTTTCCCAAAACTGTTCAGTCCCCTAACGAAACCGCAAACATGCCATGCCAACATGCCCCATGTCCTCCGTGCCAAAGGAATATGACTTCATTTATTTCCTCCCTCTCTGCAGAACTTTCCTCTATTTGTGATACCCGTAACACAGAGGGCTGAAACTGGTCACCTGATTGTCACCTGTTCTCATTCTGTGACGTCGTCTGTGATGTCACCGCATTCCAAAGCCTCTCATCGCCGGCTGTCGCAGGAGGAGGGATGAAAGGAGAGCAGTCAAAAACGGCCTGGAATATTCTGAGGATCTTGAACTGAACAAACAGGCCTGGCAGACGTAAATATGAGAGAGAGAAGGCACGGGGTTCTAAAACAATAAATATTCTTCAGATATAAAAACTAGTAATTGTGGGAAATATTTTCAGGATACATTTAACTACAAGAATTGGTGTTAAAAGTGGAATTGAATTTAAGGAATTAAAAAACTCACACAGAACGAGACCTGCCCAAGTATAGCGATTATAGGAGAGTGTGCAAACATTTCAGAATAGATTTGTTATGTGTGGCTGAACCTCGTACTAGGATACGTAATCTCCATGTTTCATGTCTACATGAGAAATGTCTACTCGTGTCTGTCCAGCGGTTCTCCATGTTTGCTTATCCTTTTCTGGCACGGCACGCTTTCCTGTCCCTGCAGGACTGCTGGGGGTTAGGATGAAATCTGTCTTACAGTGGAAAAGACACCCCCTCCCTCCATTTGAGCTCACATACCGTGAGAGCACCTCTTTAATACGTATTAGATATGGACATGAATAACAAGGTGTATGCACTTCATCAGTTTCAATTAGGTAGTCCCATGATGACAGGAGGAATGTACAGAGGCATTCTGGGTAATACGTCAACTGCCATTTCTCCCTTATTTGTGTTTTCCAGCAGTCTCTCCGTATATGAAAAAGTCATATTCATATACGAGAAGAAAATTCAATTCGTATTCACAAATATGTGAATGCAGACAGTGGCAGTCGGTGCAGATGGTGGTATAAACATACAGCTCAAATATACCCTAAATATACAGCTCAAATATACCAGAAATATACTGCCGAAATATACCATGAATATACTGCTCAAATATACCCTAAATATATTGCTCAAATATACCATAAATATACTGCTCAAATATACCCTAAATATGCAATATACAGAAGGATATATGCATAGCCTTATCATGTGTACCATCACTAGTGGCTCACTCTATTAATCTTTAATTCTTCAAGGCAAGTGGTTTACCTTCAGATGAAGGACCATTTAATGAGAGGTAGACCCCAAAAGAAGAAAATACTAGAAAGTGTCATTTTAAGAGAGGTAGAGTAAGACGTACTTTTATTTGCAAATGTATCAAAATGTATCACATCAGGCTGTAATAGTTCATTATTCCACATAAAATACTCAAAGAATTATTCCAACAACATGACTTGACCTAACATTGCCTCATTGGTCCAGTGATCAGATAAAACCAGGCCAGGCTGAAGCTTCAAGTACATTATGAATGGGAAGTATGATGTAAAGGTGCTTTGGTTCTGTGCTTGTGTTTGTAGACTCTAGCTTTTAATGCACTTGTGAATGCCTGGCAAGAGATTTAATTGCTGCAGACAAAGAAGCCATTATCTCCACTGCAGAGGAACACACAAATTCTCATGCATCAGCAAAACACTGAAATACTGGACATTGCTTTGAAAGATATTGACAATTGTAATATTCAAAATCTCAGGAAAATAATTAATGTGTCACGCTTCTGTGCAAAGCAGGAGGTGAATAACTGTGAAGACATGCTTGAGCCATAATGCTGGGTTCTAATAATAACTTGTGTTTTAATAAGCACATTATTGTCATAATTTGATTTAGCATTTGATTTTTTAAAACACAAATATTCCTACGCCGAGAACCGACCAGAAACCAGCACATCTGCTGTAATCAATGCTGCCACAAATCCACTGACTCAGTCGAGCTCTCTCCAGTACTCTCTCCTGTACTCTCTCTCCTGTACTCTCTCCTGAGTTACGTTATCTTGGCTTTGGCTGTGCGGCTCAAAGTGAGGTCATCCCAGGACCGTCTTACATCCCAGATGCTTCACCCCGTTTTCTCAGGTACATTGAATCCCTCAAACATTGATTCTCTGTGTCCCATAGGCACCTGCACACCTGTACTACACCTCTGTATGTTTGAAATTCTGATTCGGATGTTTCTGAAGTTCTTCTATTGTGGAAAAAAAACAATGAAAATTTGCAGTTAGACCCCAATGAAAGCACAGACACCCACACATTTTTAGGGTTTATATTCTCACTGTAGGCTGCTATTAAAAGACCCCTCCCCCTCAATTTAAATGATCTCATCTGTGGTGGCTGTGAATCCCTTCTTCGGAAACCAGCTTCTGTCCTCCGAAGGGCGGGTCTTATGTATGTATTTTTCTCTTCTTTTTTTCCCCTGTTCACTCAGATGAGGATCACTAAATTAGCAGTGATTCATGTCCATCATTAGCCCTGCTCAAACCATGGCTTAATAAGGAAGCCTTGCACCAACCTGACAGCAGAGAAGTCATAGAAGTTCTCTTAAGACAAACAAATTTTTCTCATTTTCACTCCCTCAGAAATGTCTTCATCGAGCTGAAGTCGTGGAAGAGACGAGGGAGTGGGAGGCAGAGGAACCCGACCAGACGGAGGACTGTGGTTCAGCCACGCGCGTTCGCGTTCAAACTGAATCATCTCACACAAAATGGCCGACTCAGTATCCCGCTGCTGCCGTATCAGAATTCACTGTCAGATTTAACAGGATTGCCATGGTGAGTAAAGAGATGAAGGAGAGTCATGGATTGAATAATTTAATCCCGGCGGTCGATATGGTGTAATGAGATGCTGGGAGAACATGCTGTCGCCAACACCTGCATGCTGTACCACAGCAAACCTGCAGCTGCCAAGAACCCTCTGCTAAAACTGCAACATCTGTCCTGCTTCCCAGTCCAGTATTATTATTATTATTATTATTATTATTATTATTATTATTATTATTATGACAGGAAGCAGCTGAGTGCATGCATGTCAGAGTGGTCACATGGATATCTGCACCCTGCTAAACTGACAGAGGATGTCGCTGCAGTGAAACAGGGACACAGCTGCAATCGAACGCTCCTATTTAGGGATTTAGGGAACTTATCTTGATACTTTCGGTCAGAGGCCTGGAAGCAATCATTGTTCATCCTTGCCTTTGTTTAAAAAGAAAATTTGTTAATGGTTTACCTTTTAAAATTCATTCATTCTGACTGTTAAAATGGGCATTGTAATATCTGATAATGTTTTTAATAGCACTGGCTTAAGGAGACTCTTTATTCCAGATGCACTCATGCCCCACAGCACCAGTCATTTCCCACTAACGTCAGTTCAGTTTCAGAGAAGAATACTATAAAAAAGCATTTAAATATGTATAGAAGGCACAGAAATCCAGAAGCAGCCTGTTAAATTTAATACCTTGCCAGCTCACATTTGCTCAGAGCCAGGAGCAGAGAGCAAAAAGCTAGAACCACTAAAGCTTAGACAGAAAAAAATCCCTTATGGGAAAAAATGATGTGACTTAGAATCACTTTACACAAACACTTCTCCTGAAAAAGACACTGAAAAGGGGGACACCGTGTGGCACAGTCTGCAGGGCAGCCAGCTCCTGGGTGGGGCTGGGGGTTCGATTCCCTGCTGCAGCCATATCTGTATTGATATCCCACCCCTCTCTGCTTTCCCATTGTCTAAGGAAAAGTATAAAAATATATGATAAGGGCAGGCTGCCTGCTTTCCTTTAAAAAATATGCAAAACACAGGTTGAGTGTGCACCCTCAGTCTGAGATGAGTGAAGCATTAGTTTCACCAAGAAGAGAAAATCATCTTCTAAACTGTCTATTTTTGGGACAGATACTGTCTGAAGTAACAAGCAACAAACTTCTTTTCTGCCCCCAGCTCTCCGTTGTCTGAGCGAATTACTCCAACCTCACTGTCTCCACAAGACTGAAAAAGTCAAAGTGGGCTTGTAAAGCTGAAATGTGTGTCCTTATTTTACTGCTGAAAGATGATCAGACAGTGTGCCAGCTCATGCCAGCTCATGCCAGCTCATGCCACCCGGCCGCTGTGCGCCAGCGACATTCTTTGAGAAGAACACAGCATGCTCCGTGCTTCCGCTCAAAGCTCCGTTTGAGTCTGATTTAATTTAATGCTCCACATGCTGCTTTCCCTTTGTGTTTCCTCTCCTTTCTCCTTTTAGCCTTCGGACACCAGGCTGGGGTGACTCATCTGGCTCTATGATCAGAGGATTTATTAATCTACTGTTATTACACGCTGCGCAATACTCAATTCTGATTGGTCAGTTGAGGCATTCTGCAGTCGACTGTTTCTGAATTGATGGCCAGTGTTTTGAGTAAGGCCACTGCTGTTAGACTGTCTGAATGCCTTATCGTGGCCTATAGTACATACTGACCAAAGATGCCACATAAAACGAAGATGGCCCCAATGTTTTATTGGAAATACAAACGCAACAGCTTTATTAACCTCCACCTACCAGAACGTACTGCTGGCACTGTGCTAAATTGTCTCATCTAATGCTCCAACATCCAGAGTTTCTTACTCATTAATTCTGTTTTTCTTTGCAGATGTAGCAATGGTTGGCTGAGTGACAGAAGCCTGACAATATTTTTTGGAGGAATTGAAGCATTTAAACATTGAACTTGGGGGTTGTTACCTTCTATCACTCTGCCAGTCACTGTTTCATGTGGAGCATTTCACTGGTTATGCAAGTGAAACTAAGTACTTCACCATAGGCGGCTCATGTAGCTTTGAACTTAAATAATCTAAAACGAAAAAAAAATGACATTGGGGAAAATATTTCTGCTGTTGAACAGACAGACAGAAGACAGAATGGCTGTCCAGAGCAAGGAAAAGCTCTAATGGTAAGTGTTTGAGAGAGGAAGGGAGATGAAGAGGCATTAATGGCTTCCCGATTCAACACACCGCACTTTTATAAAACCATGAATAAAACATGTGTGAGAGAGACCCTGCAGGATGTCCAAGCAAAGAGCAGATCTCAAGGATATCAAGATGTCTCACGGTAAAAAAGAAAACACTCAGAGCTCTGATTCCTCAATTTCTTTTGGTTTCCCTTTTTTAAAATATATCATTCATCATGCCCCTCCAAATGGGGACTGGAAAAGAGTATCTAAAGAGATGTTTCCAGGCTGGACGACTGACTCTGGGTGACTGACTCTGGAGGACTAACTCTGGAGGACTGACTCTGGAGGACTGACTCTGGAGGACTAACTCTGGAGGACTGACTCTGGAGGACTAACTCTGGAGGACTGATTCTGGACAACTGACCGGAAGACTGACTCTGGGTGACTGACACAGGAGTACTGACTCTGGAGGACTGTGTGTCAGAACAGCAGTCTGAACGTGAGCCATTGAATCAGGTCCCAGTTAAATCACAGCTTATTCTGATGGAGGCTGCATGTGCAAGCAAAGACCCACAACAAGCCAGTAAGTATGTTCTTATATCAAGTTAATGTTGGGTGTTAAATATATTAAAGAGCATAATAAAACCCCTTGCCAAGATTACATAAATGGATATATATATATTAAATATATGGATAAGGAGTCTTGAGATATGAAATCTTTTTTTACAAAGGGTCCCTGGGCAAGGGGACAATACAATAAATAATGTACAGGACTCCAGCCCCACTGGACCCCTAGGATTCTGCTTTCTCCATGCTGATCTCCATGCTAATCTCCCCTCCCTTTGGTCTACAGACGTTTATGTCAGCTATATATACTGCGCAGTGACAACTTCTACCCTGCAGACGGTAGCCCTGGAGACAAAGCAGATACTGTAACTACATTATGTGTCCTTTGCTACTGGAGAGCGTGATCCACTGTAGCAGACCTGCCACCTGCAGTCCATGTGCTGTAAGTCTGATTACATGAACTTACAAAAGTCTATTCACACACACACACACACACACACACACATTAATTGCCGCTCACCCTCTCTCTGTCTCCTCTCTCTCTCTCTCTCTCTCTCTCTCTCTCTCTCTCTCTCTCTCTCTCTCTCTCTCTCTCTCTCTCTCTCTCCTGCAGGTGTGTAGAGGGTGTAAAACGGGCTCAAGCTGGTTTGTGAGGACCCTTAGCGACGGCGTCGTCACGCCGATCTCGGGGACGGCAGGAAGTGGGCAGAGCGCGCGTCTGGGTCTGCGCTGATTATCGCCATGGAGACGCCGGCGCGCTCGCCGAAACCGCAGACCTGCGCCACGGAGCAGCCATCGCTCGCCTCCTCGAGACCCGCAGGAGCGCGGGACGGTGCCGAATCACCCGCCCTGGGGGGGTGGGGGGGGTGTGTAAAGCGCAGTGGGACTCTTTACCCGCTGGGGGTGGGGTGGGGGGGTGGGCTGATGGCTTGTGAAATAAACGAGCAAACGAGCCACTAGGGGCGACTCCACATGTCCCTGCACTCCCAGTGCTAAATACAGGCCTGTCCTAAAAGGGCCACTTTTAATAATGCCCCCCCAAGGTCCCCTGACACAGCCCTGCTCCACACTCCCCCCAGGAAGAGCCCCCCCCCCCTCATCCCCCCCCCCCCAAAGGTCCCCTGACACAGCCCTGCTCCACACTCCCCCCAGGAAGAGCCCCCCCCCCCTCATCCCCCCCCCCCCCCAAAGGTCCCCTGACACAGCCCTGCTCCACATTCCCCCCAGGAAGAGCCCCCCCCCCCCCCCAAAGGTCCTCTGACACAGCCCTGCTCCACATTCCCCCCAGGAAGAGCCTCCCCCCCCCCCACATCCCCCCCCAAAGGATCTCTGACACACCTCTGCTCCACACTGACCCCAGGAAGAGATCCGCACCCCCCCCCACACGGCTCCCTGACATTACATTACATTTGCCATTCAAGCAGTGACAAGCAAAGAGCCCAGTTTCCTAAACATTATGTTTGGCCTTTCAGAAGATGCTTTTACCCAGAGCGCATTGTACAGCTAATCCATTTATACAGCTGGATATTTACTAAAGCAATTCAGGCTGAGTACCCTACTGAAGGGAAAAACAGCCATACCCCATCCAGGAATTAAACCTGCAACCTCAGAATTATGAGCCCAGGGGGGTATTTCATGACGTAGGATTACTGAGTTAGCTGTGTTACTGAGTAAAACCCGGAACAGCTCTTTCTACTTCAGTCCATGTTCCAGGTCAGGGAGGGTTGCGGGTTTTACTCAGTGCTGTTATCCAGCTAACTCAGTAATCCTGCTCTGTGAAACATGGTCCGTTTTCCTAAGCTTGCCACACTGCCACGGCACATTATGTTCACTGACATCACCTTTCCTTTTTTAATAAGCATGAGGGCTGTGTGTGTGTGTGTGTGTGCGTGCATACGTGTGTGTGCATGTGTGTGTGTGTGTGTGTGCATGTGTGTGTGTGCGCATGTGTGTGCATTTGTGTGTGTGTGCGCGTGTGTGTGTGTGTGCATGCGTGCATGTGTGTGTGTGTGTGTGTGTGTGTGTGCACGCGCGTGTGTGTGTAATACTCTGTGTTATTGTTACTGCCTGAGCCCTGTTTCTCCTTTGTCTCTAACGCTGGCTGAAGATGAGCTTGGTGGAGTAATGCTTCATGCTTCTTGTCTGATTGAATCTTCTTCAGGCCTTTCCAGGGCCAATCCTCCAATCAGACACGCTGCACCTGGGGTCCCATGGCGATGGCCACTAATCACCTGAGTCTCGATGATAAGTCTCGGATGACAGAAAAAAAAACATAAAGGAAAAAACAAGGACAGAATGAGGGGGTTTAGCATAATGGCTGTATGGAGTTGTGTGGATTGTGCATTCTAGAGTCCTGATTGGCTACCGGTGAGAATGTAGCTTATGCTGCATGAGACCACACACACATATGCACGCATGCAAACACGCATGCACACGCACGCACATGCACGCATGCAAACACATACACATACTTGAGCTAAACTGAACAATGGCACCAGTTTACCAGTCCCCACTGATATATTTGTAAATGCATGCATGTTTATGTGTGTGTGTGTGCGTGTGCGTGTGTGTGTATGCATGTGTGTGAGAATGTGCCTTCACGTTTCATAGACCTCCTTGAAGAATGTGATTTGCCCTAACAAGCGCTCATTGGGGTATATTTTGTGATGTTGAACCCAACATTTAAAACGTTCCCTCTCAACTCCACACACCCAGGGGTCTGGCCTCTGCACTGATTATCATGAACTCTGCTTTTGGTCTTCAGTCCACTTTCTGATCCATTTTAATCCGGCTGGGTGGAGTCTAACGACAGGACTATGCAAACTTTGATTGGCATTCAGCTGTTCAGTAATGCTGTAGAGTAAAGTGTTGGATAACTGCGTGATTTTCACAAATAGTTTGGATGTATGTTTCTCTTTCGTTTTAATATGTTTTTTTTTTAATTAGAAAATTGTTTCCACGTTTGGAAATGAATCAGATGAGACGTCTGCTTTCGAGAATTTAACGTCAGTGAAAATATAATAATCAACACACGGTGGCCGTACGCAGGAAAGCTTCACTGTCAGTGGCGTTGTACTGATAATTACCTAATGATGATACACCCGGATAAAAATCTGGAACAGTACAAAGGTTTTCATTTTGTATTTTGATCATGTGAGGGTAGGGTATTTAGCGGCAAAGCGCAAATGTACTCCTTTCAATTACTTGTTACATTGATTGTATTTATGAGTAACTAATATTCAAACTGTACGTCACAGCGGAACTGTCCTAATACGTTCCTTTGAAAATAGTGCACCGTCACCGCTATAGAACTGGAACATCTATCGTACATTGCAGGAAAGTGCGTGAATCTGTGGGTTTTTACTCGTTTGGAGTTAACTACAGCAACAAAGCGAGCAAAAGCAGGACTCCTCATTTACAGTAGCATAGGGAAACTGTAGTCAGCAATAGACGAGTACGCTGTGCAATGCGCTGTCCAGCACAGACCCGCCTGAAAGTCGGCAGCAACGAACAACCCCCCAAAAAATGTATTCATAGGCACGAACAACGGGGCTCCCCATGATCTCCTGTTTCGATAATATTTGACTGTATATGCACTTGATTCGCTCTAATGACATGTTCCTTTTAAGAAAGACACGGGTAGAGGTTTCGCCCAGGGGGTGGGACGAACGAACTTCTCCAGTATCGGAGAGCGTACTGATAGCCTCTTCATAAAGCATCCTCTGTCGAGAAGCAATAGATTTTTCTTTATTACCGCAATTATTTGAATTATTATTATTTTCAAAAGAAAAGCACTCCCGACGCTTAAGACGCTCGATGAATTCAACGGGGAATCGTACTTTGCTCCTTCTTTTTGTGGTGCTTATAACGCAAGGTAAGACAGTAGCCTAGGTTACTACTAAGTAAAAAAAAACATTATATATCTTGAGGGTTTGAGTTATTTTCTGCTGTATTAGGCTGGGGTTCATAAGCATTTTAAAACGCAGCACAATTGGTAAAAAGCTAAATGAGCAGAACCAGACGCTTAAATGTCTTTAATATCGACTGGCTTACGGTCTGGAGCTTTTATAGAATTCCGCTACCGCGCTGCTCTTCACCGTCAAAATGATTCCATCAGTCTGATGTTTCTAACTTCGCCCATGTATTTATCGTCATAAGAGCAAATATGACAATTTGGATGTGCCTTAGTCTGGACAGTGAAAATATCGGACAACCGCATGCGTCTGAAAAGTTTTCTTACAGTTTTTTAAGTGCTTTATTGAAATGTAGCTTACTGTTATATGCATGTTCGAAAGATACAATCGCACACTTTGACAATCCGTTGTTCCATTGATATTTTGAAAGACTGATTTTCGAAGAGTGTAGATATAGATTTGTTTTTTCACGCAATGACGTCGGCAGATGGGAAAGCCATACCGAGTAGCCTAGTGCTTGTTCTCGAACAGCGTCCGCTCAGGCTTTCATTAGGCTATACTCTTTATGAATATTACAGCAATGATGAAATATTAATAATACGCCTTTTTTCGTAAACTTATAAGGTAATGTATTTATTTGCATTTTTCGACGTATAGAATGCTTGTAAAGTAGGGGTTTCAAAAATGCTTTTATTAATCCACTTGACTTGAGATTGAACTGCATTTTGACCCAACGAACTGAATGTTATCACATAAGATTAGAACTGGATTAGAGTTGGAAAGGGTGAGTATCTGTGAGCATAGATGCCAGTGTCTTTGCGCGCTCGTCTGCGTTCTCGCAGAAAACAGATCTATTGCAATATTTGCTCGAGGTAAGGCGTTACTTCACTGTGATGAAAAGGTGCTGATTGCGATATGCTGTTCAGGACCAAAACCCGTATTAAAGTTGCTTTATGAACAACTAAGCTTTTTTTGATGGCCAGAAACTTTCCAACCTTATATTGGGGTTCAATCCATCTGCATCGACTCCTCAGGGTGCATAACAATCTTCGGTGCAAGTATTGACCGCAATAGTCTATGCGACTTAATATTACACGGGGTAAAAGATCATATAATAATTGTGTTTTAATATATGGGAAATGCAGTTGATTTGAATGGAATGTATGATGTATGTTACTCCCATCTCATTGTAACCCGGCACTTCCATCCTCCTCAGAAAATACACTGAGGCTGTACTCATCCATCCTGATAGATCATTTGCGCGTCATACAGCGGCATCTGTTTTATCGGCTGTATTAGGACTGCTCCATGGTTACCCCCTCCCCTTACCGTCTCAGACGCGCAAACATTGCCCATATGCACGTGCACACACGTGCATTTTTGAAACAAAGGTTTTAAGTTCTTCTGCTGCAGCACATGTTGTGTGTTTGCGGTTAAACAGCATTACAATGTATCTGGGGAAAAAACCCACGTGCCGTTAACTACTGACATGAGGTCTTATATAGGGTGACTGCTGAGAAGCAATGTATTGGACAAAAATCCTACAGTATGTGTGCATTTGGACGCAAAATATAGAAATCTACGAGAAAATGTTGTGCACATTAAAAAGACAAGAAACCATTTCAGTATTTAGCCCTAAGTATTCTGAAATGACGGCGTCTCTGTACACCCCCCTTCCTCCCCCCATTCAGGTAAGCGGTTAATTACGGGCTGGTCATCTAGCCACATTCCACATTCTGATAGTCACACTCATTTTCTCAGAATGACACATCCGGTAGGGCGACCTACATTTTCGAAAATGACTATTTGCGCAACTATAATTATCTCATGAAATTAAATATGATAATATTCAGAAACAAATTCTGGGTAAAAAAAAAGTTAATTGATGTGTGTGTGGGCATGGGCTGGGGTGTGGCGCAGTTTATATCGTGAGGGGGTCTCTGGGAGTCTAATATTTACTCTCCATAAAAAGTACCTGGGGTGGACAGGCTACTTCTTGTAATACCTTAAGATTCAATTTAGATATACTTAATAAAGCTGTATTAAGACAGGTCCCTCTATTACATTGTAATTATTCTGTAATACTGTTTTATAGCAGATAATGCAGAAAATAGGTTTCTATAGAGTTAATCTAGTTACAGTCTTGTGTCATTGAATGTGCTTTTGCGTGTGTGTGTTACCCAATAAAGAGTTCAATGTTCATAGGCATGGATCAGGACAAGTTTCAGCTTACTGTAGCAACTTTTAATTCAGTGGCAGAAAGGTCCACAGGACTCTATGCTTCTGTGGTTAAGAAAGGTTGAGGTGAGAATTGAGTAGACAGAAGTAAACCTGTCACTCCTTTTAAAAAAATTTTTTATTAGACTTTTCCCGGTTTTCTCCCCAATCTGGAAATCTGATCATGCTCACCCACCAACTGGAGGTAGAGCAGAACAGCGTGTAGTCTCCTCTGAAAGAGGACCAATATCAAACCATGGGGCCCATCAAAAAACTACACCTGGGCCTTAACAGGATGCGCCACCCAGCTGCCCCATGTAGGTGTCATTCAGCATGAAAACACTATGAAGGTGGGGGATGTATTTTAGTGGAACCAGGTCTTGAGCTTTACATTCAGAAATAGATTCTTGTGTTTGTGACCGCAAGATAGCCACCAGCAGGACAGCTAATGTAATCTGCTGGCCCAGCTATGTGTGCTGACTGGGGTGTGATTGGAAACGTTCTTTGGGCTGAGATTTCCTGACGTGTTAAAACCTTCACTGTAGCTCTGTGCACTCTTGCCTCAGTGCTGGGACTAAGTCCAGCTTTTTTTCCAGTTGATTTAGGCGAGCTGAAGACTTTCACAAACCTCAGGCTTGGAAATCGGCCCAACAGATTACACCGGGAAGTGGTCGCATTAGAGTTTAACCCAAGTGTCATCTGATCTCCAGAAATATTGGATTTTTTAAAATGCTTTTGCGATACAGTGAAAAAAAAAAAAAAAACAGAACAAAATCATTAAAATGTATCACAGAGGAGGGAAAACATAGCGATTTTTTCGAGTTTCCGCGCTGTTAACAGGGCTGTGTGGCATCCTGGCTGGTTTCACATTTCCTCTGTGAATGAACCCCCCCCCCCCCCCCCCCAGCCGCTTGGCCACTGGCTGCATGGCCTTGAGCTGAAGCCTCATTTCGTAATAATTTCCAGTACTTAAGATTCAATATTAAACCCCACCTCCCAAGTCCTGCTGGCGCCCCCATTTCTCCAGGAAGAGCTGAAGTCTCTCACTTGGAGCTCATGGATGAGTCATCCAGGAGGATGAAGGAGGAGGAGACGATCACACGGGGAGCCTCAGGGCAGAATGATTAACCTGAGCATCTCTGTCCTGGTGTCACCACGTGCTCCGACCCCCCCACAACCCCCCCCACAGACCCCCACCACCACCCCCGGCTCCCGGGGGGAGGCATTTTGCTGAAGCTCATCCTTCATGCATTCTGTTCGTACTCTCTGTGTGGGGGTAGAAGATGTCTGTAGGTGTGATAGACCCTCTGGCTGACCCCCCATGACAGACAGCTGTGCCACGTACTGCAGGCCTACTGGTGGTTTTACCCTCCCATTGAACTGGCAATTTCTATTTTATAGGGTGTTCTCCGGGCAACTGGACCCTGGGAGAGAGGAAAACTTGAGCCAAAATGGATGCCTCTCTTCTGAATTATGGGAGAGAGATCCATCTGCTCTCTTATGATCAGAAAAGAAAAGAAAACAATAAAGAAATCAGCATGAGTTCACACCCAGGTGACCACTGGCTCTGTTTGGCCCTGTGGCTCTTTAGCGAGGTGTAATTGGTTTAAAAATCCGGTCTTTGGCTGTATCTTCCTAACGGACTTCTGGTCCCATCTGGCAAGTTGGTGATTTTTTTATTGTTTTCATGTATTGTTTGTGGTGCTCACCTGGGCAGAGCTTGGCATTATTACAAATGTTTTATTCCTGCGGTCGTGCATATGGATTGAGTGTGCAGAGCAGGGCTACTGATCTGGATCAGTAGCACAGCTGGGCTTCTCTTCTGTCTGACTGTCCATAGTCCAATAATGCCACTAATTGGTCAGAAATTACACTTGCCTGGAGTTTCAGTTTTAACCCACTGAAGAATGTTGAAATTTTTTTTCCCCAAAATTCTAAGCCAGTGTTCTAGAACTCCACTGCTTTCAGTCGCCAGTAGTGATTGTGACATCAGCATTAGAATGTTCAGTTAAGAACATTCCAGTCACATATTTGTGGTCTCACATCTTAAAGGGCTAAATCGGTTTCTGATTGGACGGGAGGAGTGAAAACCAGCAGCACTACTGCCCCCGGGGGCCAGATTTGAGCGTCCCTGATACCCCTGTGAAAGGCTGTGTAGCGTACGCCTCTTAAAAGCACCTCACGTCCCAGTGGGGAAGGTCAGAGTGAAGGTCACCCGTCTACCCCCCCAAGGGTCACCCCCCACCCGTGACACACGTCCTGCGTGACAGCCCCCGCCACCCGCCTCGGGGAGGGAGACACTCTCAGCCCGGGGGCGAGGGGCACACAGGCACCCCACCACAGACCCCCCCCCCCCCGCCCCCCACCGCTCACCTGTCTCATTCAATCTGTAAAACAGGTTCTTCCCAAGCAAGGAATTGCACTTAGTGTCTTAGACCGTCTGCCGCAGTGCTGTACTGCAAGAACTGGGACCTCCCTCACCACTCCTCTCTCTGTCTCTTTCTCTTTCTCTCTCTCTGCGTCTCTTTCACTCTCTCTTTCTCTCTCGTATTCTGTCTGTTTTTGTCTCACATCTTTGAGGCTGGTGAACACAGAGTCGTATCTGTTAGATTATGACCATTTGCACAAACCAAACTTGGAACAAAGCTTTAACTCCTGTAGACCTAAAACCCCCACATAACATCTGTCCATTTCTTGGGTCTGTTGTGGTTTAATGATGTTGGTTAAGGAAGCTTCAGATCCTGTGGCTGTTCTGAACCTGATTTAGACATCCCTGACATGGAGGTTTGCATAAGTTTGTAGCTTGGCATTGAAGAGGGGATTAAAGACCTGTTCTTAGTGGGACACTCATTTTAAGCAGTGTCTATCTGTGCCCGTTTGTGGCTCCAACATTGTGAAATAATGTTTGGATTATCGGCTCATTTTAAATATAGCTGCGATAACCCAGAATGAATAAATTCAGCCTACAGCAGGCTCCGGAACACATACAGGATATGCACATTGGTTAGAATTATTATCACACATTATGTTGATGTGTGTTTGACTTTTGCTACTGCCTGAGAACATGTTCAACTCTCTTTCACAGATAAAAACAAATTGTCTGTCCTCCATATTTGGGGCAACCTGGTATGAAACTGACCCCAATCCTGCTACATCCTTTTCTGAGCTGCATTAAAACTGCAGTTTAAATTTTATTATGCAATAAATAATTCCAATATCAACTTTATTATAGCATTGCCACAAAGTATTTGCTTATCTGCTTCTAAAAATATAAAATCTGAACCCAAAAGCATAAAGTCCAAACCCTACTTCAGTTCATCTGGCAAATCACTGCTAAGCAATGCCTGCAGCTAACCTGCTACATTTAATTAGTACTGTACATGCTGTAGCGATAACTTTAAACAGTGAATACTCCTAAATAAAAATGGCATCTTTTGTAGGCCTATTTGCATACCCATTGCATAGCCGTCCATAATGTTTTATACTGCTTTCCACCGCATGCTGTAATAATTCCATTCATTAAATTGATTTAACACAACCACTGTAACACTCCCCTAGAGACACACCTCAGAGCAATAAAGGCAGTTTATAGAAATGACTAACATTAAACAACAATTAATGAAATTATAATTGCAAATTGCCTTCTTCTGCCGATGCTATCTCTCACAGTTGCACGGGTGCTTCTTATCACTTTGGTCAGCTGTTAGCTACGAGCCAATCAGAAAAATGTAAAATTTTAATGCGCATTTTCCCCAAACATTATGGTAGCTATCTGCGTTGATGAGTTTAGGATCCAGACACACAGGCTATGTGAGTTCCAATGAATTCATTTGTACTTCCTGCGATACGGCTAAAAATAAATCAATATGTCATCCCCTGCCCTTGTTTTATTGGTTGAAACAACTGAAAGCTGCTCCCAGTTTAAATAATACTGCTGTGTTTGCTGTGCAACAAATTGCGTTGCAGTGGAAGCTGCATGACTCCATTTAAATAATATATTTCTTCTATAATTCTGCAGTTCCATGCTATCTGTGATTCTGAAATGGTCCTACATGGATACTACATGTCTGCATGAAAATGAAGACTTCTTATAAATATGGCAATTGCATAAATAAAGAGTGGATTGACTGCATTGTGCAAATCAATGATCTAGAAATATTCATTCTAAAAATTAAATCCCACTCACTGTGCATCTTTGAGTAAAATTTATATTACTGCAAATTACCACCTAGAGGCTGCTCATTAATGCGAATTAATGAATCCGTGTGTTAATCCAAGTAAGAGCCCTGAATCACAGAATCAGAGCTGTAAGGACTGTTCCACAGCACACAGTAAATCTGCCTTATCCAGCATCACAGGACACAAGGGTCAAAGGTCAGCACAGCAGTGGCTCAAGTTTGCAGTCACATGGTTTGTTTTGGCCTGTGTGGAGAATTTCTCTTTGGTACACAGTGAAATATTAAATTAAATTAACAATTACAGTGTGCATGTGGTTCCTATTGGACTCATATATACTTTGTCAGAGTTAAATTAACATTGGGCATTTTACTGTGTACCAAAATCAGGTTTCCTCCTCCCTCATTAGTGGACATTCGCCCTGTTATTGTGTGAGCAGGAACACTCACATGAATATGCGTTATTACGAGTGTAAGTCTTATTTTTAGTTGCCCATTTTTCTTTTCTTTCTTGTTTGAACTGGCATTGAGCATCTCTCTCTGTTGTGAACCTTCTTTATCATTCTGGAAGGAAGGGGCGGGTTGTAATTTTAAATAAAAAAGGGACTCATTCAAATGAACACGGGGCTGTGAATATTAACCTTGGGGGTCAGGAAACAGGCCCCTCCTGCAGTGTGGTCTATGCCATGCTTTAGAGGCTCTCCGTCACTCTCCTGGGGGTCAGGAAACAGGCCCCTCCTGCAGGGTGGTCTATGCCATGCTTTAGAGGCTCTCTGTCACTCTCCTGGGGGTCAGGAAACAGGCCCCTCCTGCAGGGTGGTCTACGCCATGCTTTAGAGGCTCTCTGTCACTCTCCTGGGGGTCAGGAAACAGGCCCCTCCTGCAGCGTGGTCTACGCCATGCATTAGAGGCTCTCCGTCACTCTCCTGGGGGTCAGGAAACAGGCCCCTCCTGCAGGGTGGTCTACGCCATACTTTAGAGGCTCTCCGTCACTCTCCTGGGGGTCAGGAAACAGGCCCCTCCTGCAGTGTGGTCTACGCCATGCTTTAGAGGCTCTCCGTCACTCTCCTGGGGGTCAGGAAACAGGCCCCTCCTGCAGTGTGGTCTACGCCATGCTTTAGAGGCTCTCTGTCACTCTCCTGGGGGTCAGGAAACAGGCCCCTCCTGCAGGGTGGTCTACGCCATGCTTTAGAGGCTCTCTCCGTCACTCTCCTGGGGGTCAGGAAACAGGCCCCTCCTGCAGCGTGGTCTACGCCATGCTTTAGAGGCTCTCCGTCACTCTCCTGGGGGTCAGGAAACAGGCCCCTCCTGCAGGGTGGTCTACGCCATGCTTTAGAGGCTCTCCGTCACTCTCCTGGGGGTCAGGAAACAGGCCCCTCCTGCAGGGTGGTCTACGCCATGCTTTAGAGGCTCTCCGTCACTCTGACGTTCCCTCAGTATCTCACCGGACGCAAATAGCAAAGACGTGAATAATCTGAGCATGACAAGCTCACGCTTATGAAATCCAATTTCGGGAGAGGGAATAAAGTCCCCCCCCCCCCCCCCCCCCCAGTTCCTTTGAATCCAGTGGTTAATTGTCCGACATAATGAGCCCTTTTCCGAAGCATGATGTGGAATCCCCCCCCCCACCCCACCCCCCCACTGAGCACACACACACTGCTAAATGTAGCGTACGCTATTGGTGCTGCTGACAGGACAGGCCCAATGCCTGCTGAGCAGCCCTGGCCTCTGGATCCATCGCCTTATTTAATGAGCGGCACCCAGATGCACTTTGCATATTAATCGCACCCTAACGCAGAATGTAATCACTCAGGTCCACGTTGCGTAAACCTCTCTGGCTCCATTCACTCATTCAGTTTCCCCGCTGTAATTCAGTATTTTGTTTAGTAAAAAAAAAAAGAAGTACATGTTAAATATGATAACAAGAAGCAATCTGTCATCGCTACATATAATTAAGGTTTAGCACCATTGTCAGTGTGATCCGCAATACTTACTGTCAGTCTTCTGCAGGGATTCAGAAAGCAGAATTGCAGGTCGTGTTGTGCTGTGGTTTGAGATCAAAGAGCCTTTGAAACTCTGTCTGTGTAACACTGTGGTACAGTGAGAGCTGTGTGTACAGATTACAGGCTGTGCTCTGAGCCTGTGGTACAGTGAGAGCTGTGTGTACAGATTACAGGCTGTGCTCTGAGCCTGTGGTACAGTGAGAGCTGTGTGTACAGATTGCAGGCTTTGGGTCTGCTTCTGGTCTGGAGCTGCAGAGGAAGAACGATAAACAGCCCTTACAGGACCGGAGCTGTTCTAGAAACAACCGATTCAGTGGCTCTTTACCAGGGCAGCTTATTCCTATGAAGCAATTAATGTTCCTCATAGAAAAGTATAAATGCTGGAATCAGAATTTGTCCTTTTCACCTGTTTCTAAACAGTCTATGAACTCTGCTGCCAACATGTACGTATGTAAGCGAACATGCATACGTGCACACATGCACACACACACACACACACACACACACACATGCTGACACACACACGCACTCACATGCTCACAGCCACACACTCACACACACACACACACACACACTGACACACACACACACATGCTGACACACACACGCACTCACATGCTCACAGCCACACACACACACACACACACACATATTATAACAGAGAACATTAGCTGTGAAGTGAAGTAATGCTCTCAGAATGTACTTAAAGCAAATTGTCTGAGTGACATTTATACTGAGACGATGGAAACCCTAAGCCTTAGACACGTGTCATTATGGAACGAACAATCTGTCATTAAGATGCCTTACGAGAAGCACCGGGAGGCAGTGGGCAGTGTTCCGCCAATAAATATAGTTTTTTTTTCTTTCATGAGATCCTTGGAAGCCGTACCTTCAGGCGAGGAGTGATTCTCTTTATGAAACGTGGGAGTTGGTGAGGAGCTCAGATCGGTCGAGTGACCTTTTCTGTCTCATGAATGTTGATTTGTTTTTAAGGCGGAGAATGCAGTGCTTCAGGTCCCACTTAAGATCCAGGGGTGTGGGTCCCAGGGAAGCATGGTAATATAACATTCCACCTTAAGCTTCCTTTGGCACCAGCTGTCAATTCCTTACACCTGCCTTTTTAAAGTTTTACTGAGCTTTGGGGTGTCAGAAAAGTTGGAATTAAATTTAACCCCCCCCCCCCCATAATAAAAGTCTCATTAAATAACTGATTATGGTGATCTTCATTTCCCTAACCAAGGTACAAGCATGAGGAGAGAATCTATAGCAGGAGTCTATAGTTAATGTAACAGAAAAAGAACAGCCAGCACTGCACTGCAGAAAATAAGATTTTCTTGCAGCCCTTACGGATGGCGCTTCAGGATTGGCTGAAGCAGCATTGGGGGGGGGGGTGTAGCTTTTTTAGGGTGCCGGCCTATTTGGCGACCTTGCCACAGCCGCCCACAAATTCCTGCCATTGACTGGTGCATTGTGGGAATGGCGTGTCAGCGGTCGGCAGCGCGGTCAGGGGGTTCATGAGCTGAATTATTTATTGTTTCCATTTCACTCCCTCACTGCTGAGGATCACACGCCATACTTCAGGTCCTGGTTTTTAACACACATACCGAATTTTATATTTGTGGCAGGAATATCGCTATAAATCATTGGTTTTCTCTTTCCAAGAATCCTCGTACAATTTCCAGTATGAAAAAGGCACTCAGAATATGTTTATGGGCTCACATTGGTCTGTTGTATTTTAATAAGATGTTTTTATTTGTTATATCTGAGTATTGCATAGATCAGCAAAATTGCGCCAGAAGACCTTTGTTGCTGAGAACAGCATCTCATTGGGTATTTCTTTCTGAACACAAAGCAAAAAAAAGCATTGAATAAGCACTTCTATCAGTACTATATGCATACATACATGTGTGTTTACATACAAACCCTTCTGCCCTTTATGTTGTCTCCAAACATGATGGGCGAAACCTGGCTGGCAATCACACACACACACATGCACGCACACACGCACACACGCACACACGCACACACGCACGCACGCACGCACACACACACACACATGGACAAAATGTTTCTGCAGATAGTAGTTTGATAGCACTCATTAAATATTCAGGTTGCAGGTTTTTGGTTTTTGGTTCGAGGCTTGGATGGGTGTGAAAGGAGCCACTCTGGGGGAGGCTGGATGTGCTCTCCATGGAAGAGTCAGTCAGTCAGTCAGTCAGTCAGTCAATCAATCAATCAATCAAATTTTACAAAGCATTTGTCACAGAATATTTCACAGTTAACCCCCACCTAGCAGGCCAGAGACGACAGTGGCAAGGAAGGACTCCCTGGAAGGTGCGTAGGAAGAAACCTGGGAAGGAAGGAGTTGGTGGTGGGGGGGTGAGGGGTATGTCTCAGAATGTGGTTCTCAGTGAATCATGGAAAAAGGGGAGGGAGGAGGCAGGGAAGTGCACAGTTTTGATTTCTGTTTTTTGGCGTCCCGGACGCGTTTGACCTGGAAGCGCCAGATAGCAGCCCCAGCTTTCCGCTTCGATCCCGCCTCAGTCATGGCTGCTTGTTCGCCACGGAAACGAACCGCACCGCGCACACGCACGGTGACCTTTCACCCCGCTCTCATCGGGGCGGAGTTAAAATGTGTGGTTCGACAGGAGCTGTGACTCATAAAGACCGGCTAAAAGCTTTCGGTTCTCTTCCCTTTCCTCTCTGCGTGTCTCATAAAGACACCGAGGGAGGAAGAGGGAGGAAGAGGAGGATGAGAGTCAGAGAGCCTGGATCTGCTGTCCCGCTCGCTCGCATCAAATATCGACTTTCCACCGCGTCTCCAGCTGAAAGGTTTTCATCCGTAGGAGTTCTGCAGACTGCTTTCTCTGAAGAGGAGAGTTCAGATGTTGCGTTATGTTTCATACCACTGAGGTTGAGAATGCTAGGAGAATCTTGCTCCTTTTAATAAATTTTACCCACGCTTTCCTTATCTCCATCTCTCCACCTCTCACTGTCACCCTGATAATGGGGTAAGGATTAAAAACTAAATTTCAGGATTAAATAAGTTGCTACTCTTTTGATGAGGAGATTTTGGGAAAAAAGTCAAGGCATCTCCAAATCTTGAGGCCAGATATTGAGGTGAATCAGCAGGATTCTCTCATACATTCTTCCGTATTAAAGACAGAGAATGATTTTTTTTGACTTGGAAAAACAATAGCAATAATGAAACAATATGGAAACTAAAAATAATTTCATTGATCTGTCCCTAGTGTGTTCTCAATCTGCTCTAACAAAATGACACATTAATAATAAATATTCTGTTGTAATTCTATTTACTTGCAACGTGCAATATCCCACTTATGCTGCTAATTAAACTGCCTTTTCCCTGTGTCTCCGCTCAGACTGCTTCTTGTTGTTATTTATTGTGTAATCTGCTTGTCCTTGTGTCTCTGCTCAGACTGCTTCTTGTTGTTATTTATTGTGTAATCTGCTTGTCCTTGTGTCTCTGCTCAGACTGCTTCTTGTTGTTATTTGTTGTGTAATCTGCTTGTCCCTGTGTCTCTGCTCAGACTGCTTCTTGTTGTTATTTGTTGTGTAATCTGCTTGTCCTTGTGTCTCTGCTCAGACTGCTTCTTGTTGTTATTTATTGTGTAATCTGCTTGTCCTTGTGTCTCTGCTCAGACTGCTTCTTGTTGTTATTTATTGTGTAATCTGCTTGTCCTTGTGTCTCTGCTCAGACTGCTTCTTGTTGTTATTTGTTGTGTAATCTGCTTGTCCTTGTGTCTCTGCTCAGACTGCTTCTTGTTGTTATTTATTGTGTAATCTGCTTTTCCCTGTGTCTCTGTTCAGACTGCTTCTTGTTGTTATTTGTTGTGTAATCTGCTTGTCGTTGTGTCTCTGCTCAGACTGCTTCTTATTGTTATTTATTGTGTAATCTGCTTTTCCCTGTGTCTCTGTTCAGACTGCTTCTTGTTGTTATTTGTTGTGTAATCTGCTTGTCGTTGTGTCTCTGCTCAGACTGCTTCTTATTGTTATTTATTGTGTAATCTGCTTTTCCCTGTGTCTCTGCTCAGACTGCTTCTTGTTGTTATTTATTGTGTAATCTGCTTGTCCTTGTGTCCCTGCTCAGACTGCTTCTTGTTGTTATTTATTGTGTAATCTGCTTGTCCTTGTGTCCCTGCTCAGACTGCTTCTTGTTGTTATTTATTGTGTAATCTGCTTGTCCCTGTGTCTCTGCTCAGACTGCTTCTTGTTGTTATTTATTGTGTAATCTGCTTTTCCCTGTGTCTCTGCTCAGACTGCTTCTTGTTGTTATTTATTGTGTAATCTGCTTGTCCTTGTGTCCCTGCTCAGACTGCTTCTTGTTGTTATTTATTGTGTAATCTGCTTGTCCTTGTGTCCCTGCTCAGACTGCTTCTTGTTGTTATTTGTTGTGTAATCTGCTTGTCCTTGTGTCTCTGCTCAAACTGCTTCTTGTTGTTATTTATTGTGTAATCTGCTTTTCCCTGTGTCTCTGCTCAGACTGCTTCTTGTTGTTATTTATTGTGTAATCTGCTTTTCCCTGTGTCTCTGCTCAGACTGCTTCTTGTTGTTATTTATTGTGTAATCTGCTTGTCCTTGTGTCCCTGCTCAGACTGCTTCTTGTTGTTATTTATGGTGTAATCCGCTTGTCCCTGTGTCCCTGCTCAGACTGCTTCTCCTCTAAAGGGGAGGACCGGCTCTTCCGGCGGCTCTTCCGCAGGTATAACCAGTTCATCCGGCCGGTGGAGAACGTGTCCGACCCGGTGACCGTGGAGTTCGAGGTCTCCATTTCCCAGCTGGTCAAAGTGGTGAGACCATCGGAATTCTGTCAAACGGCATTTTTTTAAATGCACTTCAAAATACTGTGAACATATCAAACAATAAAATAAAATCACTTGTGTGCAGACAATTTGCTGTTATGCTTTAAACTTTAAAGGAACTGCATTTCCTGTTTCCTCTGTAACACCGCAGGGTGTGTAGCTTGCCCTCGTTACTCAGCGCTGCAGTAACGAATCCGCTGAGCACCTTTAACTCCCTCACCTGATTTCCTGGGGCTGAACTGTTCTCTGATTTTAAGATATTGAGTCGGCCTCCCTGCGGCTCTCCTGGAGCGAGCATGGATATTACGGATTTAGAGGACTGCTCTCTTAAAGACCGCAGTTTAATTCACTAGTGTACCGGGCGTTTGTTATATAATGCATGCGTCTAATTGTATCATCAAAGCCGTTGTTTCGTGGGAAAGTAAGTATTTGGGAATGAACCTCAAGGCGAGTTCCCATGGTTGCATTCTCTCGCATTCTCATCCCCGCCAGCGTCTGTTACATAACGCATACAAACATTAAAAGCATCCATTTGAAATATACTTTATTTTTTTCATACCGACGCATCAGATTTATTGAGGATGAAACCTCTGCATTTCATTTCCTTTGTATTTGAACTAAGCTGCGAATGCCTCCATCTGGTTTATCACACATCATGAGCGATACAGCATGGAGTGCATTTCGCAGTCCTTATAAGAATTATGGCTCATAGTGATGGCACGTTGATATATCCTCACCTGTCCTGTTAGATTAAAAGTGTGCACACGGACAGGAATCATTTTTCATGTCTAAAATAAACTGCGCCAGTAATGAATGCATGAATGTAATCTTGCTAATAGCATATGCTATGTCAATGAAGCCTTTAAATGCCGTGCTCGCACTGTCAATAGAACCCTTCCATGGATTACCCTGGAATTGCTAGCCTGGGGCAAGAAAGGATCGCTTGCGAATTTTGATGAGCGGAAAATGAATCCATAAGGTTATAAAAATAATGGGAATAAAAGAGGTCATCTGGCTTTGAGATGCTCTGAGCAAACAGATCATGTCAGAACCGCGAGTCGCTCGGCGCGTGTGTGTTTGCTGACGGCGGCTTTGTGTCAAAACGGGATCTGCTGCATGTCAGTAGCAGTCAGCTGGGCTGTCATTATCTGAGTTAAACTGCCCTTCTGTAGAGAATTTACTGGCTATCCATGACCTAACAGCAAGATGGTATTGTGGATTGGTTGTGGTTTGTCCAAGACAGGTTACACATATTTTGAGCAACTTTACTTGGAATGTATTCCATAATGTGCACATAACAATGTCATAAGCATGTACGAAACCATGACAGTACTACAGTTTCAAATTAATGCTGATGATGTCACAATCGCTACTGGTGACTGAAAGCAGTGGAGTTCTAGAACACTGACTCGGAATTTTGAAAAAAAGAAAAATGAAACCCTGAAAGGCCCCTGCAGGGGGCTAACATTATTAACCTGTAAGGCCCATTTTTCACAGTGCAGTTGTGGATGTGCAGTGTGGCACAATCACATTCAGATGCTGCTTTCACTTAATCCATCTAGGATTCCATATAGTCATTTATTTATGTACTTGGTGCATACTTAGGCCTCAGGCAACTTGTCTAAAAATAAACGCACAGCCTTTTCTCCACTTTGCTGTGCAGTTAGATTAAGTGCTCTGCTCCTGCTTCGACCCGCATTCCAGCCTACAAGGATCAGCGATACATGCAAACATTGTATATAACTCAGATTATGAGCCGGGTCCAGAACTAAACAAAACAGCATAACACAAAGAGTCATCATACTTGACACATGTAAAGAAGCATTGGCGAAAAATAAAATTGTCCTTAGGAATGACAGGAAACTGTCTGGAACTTGTAAAATTGGATGTTCAGTGATTCAGTCTAAAATGCAAAAATCCATGCCCAATAACCCTCTGAAATCTCTACTGACCATTAATAAGGTTTTGAAAATAGCTCAAGATAAAACTTTTTTGTCATTGTAACTACTTCTATTTGGCAACAAATGGCTAAAAGGAGTCACTGACGCAACATCAGTGCAATGTCGCATTAGTGCAGCCAGCTGACTCTGACTCTGACTCTGACAGGGGTATAATGGCTGGGAGGAACTTTCCTCAGAGGGCTCTGGCTGCATCACTGATGACCTGAGATCTGCTCTGTGACCTGAGATCTGCTCTGTGACCTGAGATCTGTTCTGTGACCTGAGATCTGTTCTGTGATCTGAGATCTGTTCTGTGATCTGAGCTCTGTTCTGTGATCTGAGATCTGCTCTCTGACCTGAGATCTGTTCTGTGATCTGAGATCTGCTCTCTGACCTGAGATCTGTTCTGTGACCTGAGATCTGTTCTGTGATCTGAGCTCTGTTCTGTGATCTGAGATCTGCTCTCTGACCTGAGATCTGTTCTGTGATCTGAGATCTGTTCTGTGACCTGAGATCTGTTCTGTGATCTGAGATCTGCTCTCTGACCTGAGATCTGCTCTGTTCTTCCCCCAGGATGAAGTCAACCAGATCATGGAGACCAACCTCTGGCTTCGACACGTAAGTGCTGTGGGTGACCAGTGTGGTTACCTTGGGAACTGAGGCTGGTGTGGTTACCCCGGGAACAGGGGTCTGTGTGATTACCCTGGGAACCGAGGATGGTGCATTGCCCTGGGAACAGGGGATGGTGCGGTTGCCCTGGGAACAGGGGGCAGTGTGGTTACCTAGGGAACTGCCGGGGAGGGGTGGGGGGGAGTTTGGGGTGGGTTTGTGGTTCAGGTGTCAGGTGTGGAATGTCCCATCTCTTTAACGCCTGGTCTGATGGAGAGGTTGCCTGGCCGAGTCTTTGGGCTCCTCGGTATAGCCCTATAAGCAGAGTGGTCTCCAGTGACCATTAAACACACGTCAGAATACGGGCATATCTTCAGCTTTGAGAATTCTAAAGTAGAATACTCAGAATGTAAATCATCTTCTTCAATATGAAACTGTATTTAGAGTTTGGCTGGTTTATGTAACTGCAGGGTGCAGTGTGGTGTGCTGTATAAGCATTCAGACCCTGGGCGGCGTGCAGTGTGTCTGAAAGGAAGCCTCCCCTCTCGGCTCTGTTTGCCCTTGCTCATGGTCTGCTGTGGAGGTGCCCGGCTGTGAGCCCTGAGCAGGCTGTGTCAACACGCCTGTGCGATAATCACAGAATGCAAAGCCCTCATCAGTCTCAGCTTTCACTGTCTCACTGGGACGGCCTGTAGCAGATATCCCATCATAATGGGCTCCTGTTTTACTGCAGCGAACGTGAAGCCCCTTCCGCTGCTGGGCGGCACTGATAAACATGCGGCCCATCGGATAACGTGCAGCTAGCATTTCTGTTGTGTTAAATGTTGATCATGACTTCATGGCTTCATGCATGCCTCTGAGAGACCATGAATGAAAGAGTGAGGTTATTAATGAAAGAGTGAGGTTATTAATGAAAGGGTGAGGTTATTAATGAAATAGTGAGGTTATTAATGAAAGGGTGAGGTTATTAATGAAAGAGTGAGGTTATAAATGAAAGGGTGAGGTTATTAATGAAAGGGTGAGTGGCATCCTCAGGCAGGGCTGTAATTAAACTGTGTGTCATGGGGAATACCACAGCATTCATTTTCACTTCATCTGCAGGGTTGTGACCTCGATAATGCATTATGATAAAAATCAAACACTAAGCAGCACATAACAGCGCACATACACACACACACACACTCACACACACGCACACACACACACACAC
Source organism: Anguilla pacifica (assembly GCA_039654925.1). Lineage (NCBI taxonomy): Eukaryota > Metazoa > Chordata > Actinopteri > Anguilliformes > Anguillidae > Anguilla > Anguilla pacifica. Next base: position 537,346 of record CM077288.1, read on the forward strand.
ACACACACACGCGTGCATACAGACATATGCATACAAATACAGGCAGGGAAACAAACACACACATACAGATTAAAACGTTTTAAAAATCATTTTGTAAGAATGTTTTTGCTGGTTCCGAATCTCTGTGTGCCTCTTATGTGGGTTTAAGGGGAATCTTGCCCTCTGTGCTTCCAGCCGGAACATTTACTGTCAGGATTAAAAGCGTTTGAGGAGAAGCATCCAGGAGCTTCGTGCTGCTGTGCATGAAGGATGTCAGAGGCTGAGGGCTTTCGGCATGCTCTTTGACTCTTAAACATGACCCGCTGTGAGGAGATTAATGAGAGCACTTCGTTTTATGAGTCGGGATCATAAAACGGAAGGGTTACAGTCTGTGACAGCCCCTGCATTGAAACCCCACGACGGGAAACCCCAGGGCTTGTGATATTTTCTCTGTGAGGAGACGCGACCCTTTTGTGAAGATGTATCCCTCACTTTGCCACGAGTATTTACTGCCTGAGTTTCGCCTACCTGCTGGGGGGACGGACCGCCACTGTGAGGTCACACACCCCCCACAGGCACCCTGTCATAAACGGACGTTTATCGCAGAACCATTAACCTTTCAGAAGGACACTTTATGACGGATCTGGGCACTGGGCAGCCCGAGCCGCTCGATACAGCGTGACCTCTCAGCGTGATTAAAAAGTGTTAAACCAGGATGAATTGAAATGGAGTGAATTGTCGTGTGCATGCATTATTCACACAAATATCGTTATAAAGTTAATTATGGTCACGATATTCCTTCCCGCACAGTGCTGTACTAAACTGTGGCTACGGCATAGCATTTGAGAACGCTTGCTTTAAAGACTTGGTTAAGTTGACATAACCAATGTAAATCAAGATAAGAATAGTCCTGCCATTAGTGTCTGTTATCTTATAAATAATGCGCTAATTAACATAAATAAAGTGTTTGCCTACACATGGCATTTCTGGACTTAATTGACTTAAAACTTAATTAGCTTGGACTTAGTTCTCCAGTTTTAAAGATATGACACAGCCTCGTATGATGCGTGTGCATGTAAATGATTACAGAGACAGATGGGACACTGGTGGAATGAATCTCGCCTCAGTGTTAAACTGTGCCACTGAACGTATTCTCTGATGGAGTTATCCAAAGCTGAGCGGTTCTAAATGTGCCCTTAAGTTAATTTGTGATGTCATTAGCTAGATTAACACTGCGCCATATGGTGTATTAAACTCTTATTGGTGCCACCGGGGGAAATTCTCACTAGGACCAGAAGCTGTTTTCACAAGAAACACCACAGACAATATATTATTACATTGAGTTCCTCACATCATTATTATTATTATCTAAATATGGAGGTCATTCATTCTGAAAAAGGATCTGTTTCATAAGCCAATGATTCTTTGAACTGTAATGGAACTTTTTTCCCAGGTCTGGAATGACTACAAGCTGCGCTGGGCGCCCGCTGAGTTTGATGGAATTGAGCACATTCGCGTCCCGTCCAATAAGATATGGCGGCCGGACATCGTGCTTTATAACAAGTGAGTCAACTGCATCGATCTGGGCAGCTCTGCCATTAACGGGTCCATTCAGGAAAAGAGCTCTAATCAAGCCAAAGGACATTAGGAATCACAAATGTATTTTTACTGATGGAAGATGGGGGAGAAGTGGTGTGGCACAGTGAAATATTTTGTGAAGTTTGTGAAGTATTGTTTCTTTTCTTTCTTGGTTAGTGCTGTGGGGGATTTTTTGGTGGAAGACAAAACCAAAGCCCTGTTGAAGTTTGACGGGACGGTGACGTGGGTCCCCCCGGCCATCTTTAAGAGCTCCTGCCCCATGGACATCACCTACTTCCCCTTCGACTACCAGAACTGCTCCATGAAGTTCGGCTCCTGGACCTACGACAAGGCCAAGATCGACCTGGTGCTGATCGGGTCGAAGGTCAACCTGAAGGACTTCTGGGAGAGTGGCGAGTGGGAGATCATTGACGCTCCAGGGTACAAGCACGACATCAAGTACAACTGCTGTGAGGAGATCTACCCCGACATCACCTACTCCTTCTACATCCGCCGCCTCCCGCTCTTCTACACCATCAACCTCATCATCCCCTGCCTGCTCATCTCCTTCCTGACCGTGCTGGTCTTCTACCTGCCCTCGGACTGCGGCGAGAAGGTCACCCTCTGCATCTCCGTCCTGCTCTCACTCACCGTCTTCCTGCTGGTCATCACCGAGACCATCCCCTCCACCTCGCTGGTCATCCCGCTCATCGGCGAGTACCTGCTCTTCACCATGATCTTCGTCACGCTCTCCATCGTCATCACGGTCTTCGTGCTGAACGTGCACTACCGCACGCCCATGACGCACACCATGCCGGGGTGGGTGCGCTCCGTCTTCCTCCGCGTTCTGCCGCGGATCATGCTGATGCGCCGACCGCTCGACCAGCAGGAGGCGCTCAAGGGCGGGGCCGGGAAGAGGAGGAGGAACAGCGTCTCCCAGCAGGGGGCGCTGGAATACGGCGACAGCAAGATGTCCCTGGAGCACAAGAAGTGCCTGTGTCAGCACGGCAAGGAGGCGCCCGACCCCCCCGACCCCAAACAGGCCCGGCAGCTGAACCCCCAGTCCATCAGCACTGTGGTGGCCTTCTCCGTGGTGTCCCCCGAAATCAAGCAGGCCATCGAGAGCGTCAAGTACATCGCCGAGAACATGCGCAGCCGCAACAAGGCCAAAGAGGTACTGCAGCGCCCGCCCTCGTGTCTCAGCGCTGGGGAGGAAAGGGCTCATTCCAGAAGGCTGGGGGTCAATGCTAAAATGCTTAACATCCCTTTCTGAGGGTGGTATTATTAGAGCTACATTTACTTTATACGGCCGGAGTTATTGTTGTACTTCATCTAGTAATGTTCGTGAACTGGGTGTGGAAGGTAAACTGCAGAAACCTTTCAGTGTAAGGGAAGTTAACATAGCAGTTGAATGTTCAGAGGGCAGGCTATTAACATAATCTGATCTATTCTAAATCTGAAGTTGATCATTTTCCGTTGCAACTTCTGAAAGAAAACTCCCCCACTGAAGGAGGGCCAGATGGCGCGGCGCTCGGTTCAGTGGAAATGCTCGGAGTGAATCTGATACGGATCGTTTCCGGCGGTGCAGAATGCTCACTGTGACGTGTTCTGACTGCCAGTGCTCCTCCCAGTTTCCCAGGTTTAAATGAACTCATTCAGGGTGGCTTTGGTCCTGCTTTTGGTCCCTATGTGGCCTTTGTTCACAATCCACTTTTTTAGAAAAAAAAAAATTAAGATGAAAGACTGAATTAATACCTTGAACAATTTAGTATCGACTTAAGTATTGCTTTTAATAGGCAAATTCTTATCAAGTAAATAAAAATAAATCCAGCGATATCTTATTAAAAGGAAATATATTTTTCCAGTAATTTAATCATAATATTTGCAGTTTGTCCTTTTTTAGGATGTTGGGACTTTGAACTTAACACTATTCTAAAAATGAAATTATTTGTTTTGTTCAGCATTCCCTTATGTAGTGAATGTTTTCTTTTTTTAAATACCAAAGAAGTTTTTAAATTACCAAAGCAGTTTTTTCCCACAGATGCACACAATTCTTTTTTTCTAAAAATAGAGTGGTATACTGTCTCAATGGATCTGCTAGGCTTTAGTATGTAAAAAGAAATAAATGCACTTATTCACCCTGCTTTGCTTAAAGGCACCAGCAGCAGTCTTTTACACACAAAGAAATGCAAGCGCTCAACAGTTTCCGCCTCTATGCGAGATTTAAATGCCACACTGCTCCCCAGATAATTATACTCTGCACTCATATTTCCTTTCTAAAATAATGACATGACTCTGACGAACTGAGGTTGTTTCTCCGGCAAAAATAAATGTCATGCAAAATTCAGTAGGAAATAGAAACAGTAATAAAACTAATAGTGTACCTAAGACTTGCTACTGGAGAACTTCAGGTGATGGTTTTATGAGATCCTCTGAGTCTCCCAGACCAGAAAAGGCTCACGGCCTGGAAGGGTCCACACTGAGCATGCCCAGAAAGGTCTGCACTGAGCATGCCCGGAAGGGTCCGCACTGAGCATGCCCGGAAGGGTCCGCACTGAGCATGCCCAGAAGGGTCCGCACTGAGCATGCCCAGAAAGGTTCGCACTGAGCATGCTCAGGAAGGTCCGCACTGAGCATGCCCGGAAGGGTCCACACTGAGCATGCCCGGAAGGGTTTGCACTGAACATGCCCGGAAGGGTCCGCACTGAGCATGCCCAGAAAGGTCCGCACTGAGCATGCTCTGAAAGGTCCGCACTGAGCATGCCTGGAAGGGTCCACACTGAGCATGCCCGGAAGGGTTCGCACTGAACATGCCCGGAAGGGTCTGCACTGAGCATGCCCGGAAGGGTCCGCACTGAGCATGCCCAGAATAACTCCTTCCTGCCATCTTTCAGCTCACATCACTTTCCCTGCTCTCCACCTTTCCTTTTATATTCATTGTCCTCTCCTCCATTTCCCTTGACCCAGTCTGGCTGTCTTTTCTTCCTTTCCACATAATTCCATTTCATTTATACTCCATCTCTTCATACATTTCTCCCCCTATTATTCTTGTTCATGTTCTATTATGGTATCTGTTACTGATAGCTCTCCTCCATTCTCTCTCTCTCCCCTTCCCTCGTCCTTCTCTCTCTTTCTCTCTCTCTCTCTCTCAGGTGGAAGATGACTGGAAGTATGTGGCGATGGTGATTGACAGGATCTTCCTCTGGGTTTTTGTGCTGGTCTGTGTGCTTGGAACACTGGGCCTTTTCTTCCAGCCTCTCATTGGCTTCTTATCATAGTCCCGCCTCCAACCCTCCCAGCTGTGCACACACACACACCCCCACACATACACACACACACACACACGCACACACACACACACACACACACAGGCTCACACACACACACCCAAACACACACACACGCACACACACACACACACACACACGCTCACACACACACACCCAAACACACACACACACACACGCTCACACACACACACCCAAACACACACTCACACACACACACACACCTATATGTGTCTCCAGGTTCAGTGCAGCCGTATGTGCTGTGTGCTGGTATAGAATGGTCCCTGTGGCCGTGTTCCTGGGGATCACTGGGAGATCACTGGGGATCACTGGGGATCACTGTGGATCACTGGGGATCACTGGGGATCACTGGGAGATCATTTATGCTGCCGAAGGCTGGTGTGAAGTAGGCCAAACTGTGAAAGGGTCTCCAAACAAATATTTGCCTTTCCAGCTGGATGAAATTAATCCAACAGGGGGTCCTATTCATTATTTGAAACTATTAATATGTAAATGAAGTGTTTTCAGATGAAGGGTGCCAAACGTTAATGATGTGAGTCTCTGTAATATAAAGCATGTGGATAGTGCATGAAGGATTTCCGAGTCAGATCTCCAGGATTCTGATTTCTGTTTCTGTGCAGTAGGCCTATGTGATCAGAGAGACAGGATTAGAGCTCAGTGTTTTGTATTTTCTGACTGTTTTTCCTTCTTGTTAAGCAGTTGTAAAAGGCTTATATTTCTATTTTGATCAGCACATACCAACTTCACACTCTGCGATTAAAATTAGTGATGCAATTAAAAATTCTGCTGGGTTTGAGCCACGGATGTTTTCCTCTGTCATTTATGTGATATAAATATCATCTTTCTTCAGAATAATCTCTCTCTCTCTCTCTCTCTCTCTCTCTCTCTCTCTCTCGCTCTCTCTCTCACACACACACACACGCACACTCATGCGTGCACACAAACACACAAACTAAACATAAACACACACACACACACACTCAAGAACATGCACAAATGTAAATAAATGCAAACATAAATGCAAACCTGGAAATTAATTCACAATCTTGCACAATTTCAGTATTCAGTTAATATTGCTTTAAACTTTAATGCAACATGTAGCTATAATCTTCTGCTTTGTAAACACAATTTAAACCTTTCCTATGACATAAATAAATAAATAATTAAATTAATGAAGGTGCAATGTGATGTCTGAACCTACCATCTGGTTCATACAGAATTTAAATTTATTTGGCTGTTTAATTAATGGAGTAATTATTTGAGAGAATCGTTCAGTGGTCCATACTATTTCATCTTATATACTTATATACTGAAAGTATGAATATTTTTGCTGAACTGTCTGAAGTAACTTTGAAATTTTTGCATAAACTACTGTATACACCAGCTTTATGAAGTTTAATATCTGCACCCTTTGGTTAAACATCATGAGCACTTCTGACATTGTGTTCCAGGGTAAAGCAGGGAGGAAAGGGGGCATCAGAATAAATTACCCCTGACATGAGAGATCTGAAAAACAGGGCTGGCATGTAGTCAGTCTCTGCAAACTGATCTGATGTGATATGAAAGTGTATCATACGAGATGAATATTCTGAGATGCAAAGTATATATCATTTGAAGCATATGCACGCTGATATAATAGGATCACCGTAGCAAATGTTATCTTTTTACTGTCAATCAAAACACATGGATCATTGCAAAGAAAAATATGAGACTAATGTGTCTTTTTCATATTTTTCAAGATGGTTTTATTAACCCTTGAAATCAAATTTTGTTCTTTACAGTCCCCTAGTTAGTAATGCAAGCCACTGTGCATGCAGTAAGTATGTGAGTGAGAATACACAGCTTCATGCCCCAGCAAGTTTAATCAGGTTTGATTTGTTTTGGGCACATTCTTACGACAGAAGCATCCTCAAAAGATGTTCTTGATGTCTGTGTCATGAGTAAGAGCTTTTAACCAGGGGCCAGTGCACAAATGTGGACAAAAACTAAAAAGAAACAGACAGCCAGATGTCAGAGCAGCTTGCAGGAGAAAATTGCCGCAGGGGGCGTCACCGTTTGGTTTACAGGCCGTCCCCTACCTAAAATAGAAAAGTTCAGCCACTCCTTTAGCTTACCCGAATCCTTGGACGGATTAATTTTGGATGAGAAGTGGAAGCAATACAAATACAGGTGTCATATTTAGTATTATTTGTAAACTGTAGGATTAATATTTGACCGTCAAAATATATTTTGTTCCTTTGATTTGGCACGCGCAGCAGTTTCTCCCCTCACCAGAAGTTTTAAAAGACCATCGGACAGGAAGGGGCGGGGTACCACAGAGTTTCGCGGCAAACATTTAAACTACTGAAGAACGGAACGAACGGAGCTGAGGAGGCAAGTGTGTTTATTTTATATTGCGCAATTCGGGGAAAATAAGTGTCGCGAAATTAGAGACCTACAGTCGGATGTGTGCGCCTGACGGCTTTTTGGAGGAGTAGCTCCCCTCGTAGTTTTTTTTTCTGTGTCTGGATAGCGTCTGTTTGTGGAAAGGACTCTTTGGGAAACACCTGCCAACTCTTCTCAATCAGTGTGCTGCCTCGCCATTGCGTGCATTTATTTTTTTTACTACTTGTTTGTTTGCGTGCGCTTTGATTTCGCTAAATCTAATAAACGGAAAAGAGAAACAAGACGTAACCGCACCGGCCAGGAGGCCTGGAGGCGGTGCCTGTGCAGCCCTGTTCAAGGACATCTTCCTCTCCACCGGTGAGAGGGGGCGGTACTGCCTCAGCAGACGTGCCGGATTTTGTTTAGTTTGTACATACACTTTACACCACACAACGTACACTAGGTTATGTTACAAATCTGAAACCCTAAGAATCTGGATTTAGTTATAAGTCTAGTTTACAGGTTACAGCTAGGCAGCTACGTGACTGGCCTGGTTTACTCGGCACCTGTAGATCTGTAGCTCATAAAAATATATAAGATAAAGAGTAGTGTCAGTCGCTTAAAGGACACCCAGGACTGTTCTCTGGAAAAAAAATTGTTTCTTTGCACATGATTAGATGGGAGGTTGGATTAGATTATCAGAATATGTGATATATACTAATATTTATATTAATTTAGAATATGTGCTCTTGGGCTATCGGGGTGCTGAAAGGCTCATACTCTTCGTCACCCCACTGAATTCAGCTGGGACTGTACCCCTGAGACTGGGTGACCCAAAAAATCTGTTCTGAGCAGGAAAATTATTTATCCCGCAAGACCCACCCAGCACTGAGAACAGAGGCTCACTGGGCTGATACTAAATAAATACTGCAGAGCTAAACACTACGGAAACAGAGTCTGTCTACCATGTCTGTCTACTGAGAGAGAGAGAGAGAGAGAGAGAGAGAGAGAGAGAGAGAGCGAGCGAGACTGAGGGAGAGAGGGAGCAAGAGAGCAAAAGAGTGAGAGGGAACGAGAGGGGGAACAAGAGGGAGTGAGGGAGATATTGCCGCAGGGGTGCTAAGATCACAGCTGTTAAGGAGCTGTCTAAGTGATATTCCCATCAGGGCTTCATGGTGCCCCAGTGTTCCTGGAAGATCAGCATCATTATTCATCACATCACTGAAATAAAAATTCCTGGATGAACTGAGAGTGCTGTTACCACTCATCTCATCCCATAATCATATTCATATTTCAGTCATATATGGGCGTGATATTCCAGTGATAAGGCGTTTTATGCAGTGTAAGTTAAATGAGAGAGACTTTGCTTTCTTTACCAGTCAAAGCAGATCTTTTTTATGGCTGTGTAGGGTGTGCAGTGTACAGTAAACCATTTTTACTCGCCATGTGTTCAAGGCTATTTCTAGTGGAGCTCATGAGCTTTTCAGTTAATAGATTTTAGCAGGTGCCCATCCCAAACTGGCAGAGAACCCCCATTAATGAGCTGTGTGTACCTGTGCATAGGGTCCGGGGGAGAGACAGGGCACCTTAAATAATGCCGTACCTGGCTGAAGCACTGCCTGTGCGATGTGGCTAATGAGCCCCTCTCAGGAGCATTAAAATGTGCAGGGGACACTTCCTCTGTCTGTGATCCTCGTCTTGGCTGGTACCAGTGCTTACTTTGGTGTGTAAGCTTGGCCTGCAAATCATATGCGTGATGAAGCACTTTAAACATCACAGGAAAGTCTTCACTGTGCTGTACCTCTTCACACATATTCAGTTGCTCACGTACAGCAGACTTGACTGACGCTGATGTCACCAGGACCATAGAAGTGGAATATTTCTGCGGTTTAAGAGTTGTGTGCGGGGGCAGGGGGGGGGGTTTGGCAAAGTCATTATAGCAGTAGTTCTACTTTAACTCAATGGATGAATAATAAACACAGAAAGCCCTCCACTGGAGATGAAGCCTTCTGCAGATTACAGAAAAAACGGTGTCTGTAATCTAAGATAAACTCTTCCTTCAAGTGAATGTCAGATGAAACCTTAGGACTTGTTCTGTTACCTTGGAACCATCCTCCAGGGGGCTGGTGCTTGTTCACGCAGCGGCGCTGCTAGCGTCGCGCTCTCCCGAGCAGGGGGCTGGTGCTTGTTCACGCAGCAGCGCTGCTAGCGTCGCGCTCTCCCGAGCAGGGGGCTGGTGCTTGTTCACGCAGCAGCGCTGCTAGCGTCGCGCTCTCCCGAGCAGGGGGCTGGTGCTTGTTCACGCAGCGGCGCTGCTAGCGTCGCGCTCTCCCGAGCAGGGGGCTGGTGCTTGTTCACGCAGCGGCGCTGCTAGCTTCGCGCTCTCCCGAGCAGGGGGCTGGTGCTTGTTCACGCAGCGGCGCTGCTAGCGTCGCGCTCTCCCGAGCAGGGGGCTGGTGCTTGTTCACGCAGCGGCGCTGCTAGCTTCGCGCTCTCCCGAGCAGGGGGCTGGTGCTTGTTCACGCAGCAGCGCTGCTAGCTTCGCGCTCTCCCGAGCAGGGGGCTGGTGCTTGTTCACGCAGCGGCGCTGCTAGCTTCGCGCTCTCCCGAGCAGGGGGCTGGTGCTTGTTCACGCAGCGGCGCTGCTAGCGTCGCGCTCTCCCGAGCAGGGGGCTGGTGCTTGTTCACGCAGCGGCGCTGCTAGCGTCGCGCTCTCCCGAGCAGGGGGCTGGTGCTTGTTCACGCAGCGGCGCTGCTAGCTTCGCGCTCTCCCGAGCAGGGGGCTGGTGCTTGTTCACGCAGCGGCGCTGCTAGCGTCGCGCTCTCCCGAGCAGGGGGCTGGTGCTTGTTCACGCAGCAGCGCTGCTAGCGTCGCGCTCTCCCGAGCAGGGGGCTGGTGCTTGTTCACGCAGCAGCGCTGCTAGCGTCGCGCTCTCCCGAGCAGGGGGCTGGTGCTTGTTCACGCAGCGGCGCTGCTAGCTTCGCGCTCTCCCGAGCAGGGGGCTGGTGCTTGTTCACGCAGCGGCGCTGCTAGCTTCGCGCTCTCCCCAGCAGGGGGAGCTGGTCGCGTTTCGAGCGGAGATCTCGGGGGATGAAAGGTCGCGGGGATGAGCACTGAAGCGTCTCAGCGCCGCACACTGGGCCTCCTGCCCAGGCATGCAGAATCAAACCCGATCTTCACGCTCCGGCGAATCCCCTCCAACTCCGGGCATCGCCCGGTTGCTAGGGACGATACGGTATTTCTCAAAGCATCCAATGAGCTGTTCACCCTTCTGGGGCTCTGAAAGAAATGCGATTTACATATGAGTTTGGGGGCATTATAGCTGTTATTTATTTCCTTTTTTAACGTTTGGTGTGTTTTCCTACAGTCGGCAGATAATAGGGACGTCATCCCGAAGCCTTTGAAACGGAGGCATGCATTATTTAGAGTCGAGCTGAATCTTTAAATGCCTCATGGTCCGCAGACCGGCTGTTGATTGCACTTTTCCTCGGCCTTGGATAGCTGCTCCATCAGGAATGTTGTTTTTTTTTCTGTTAAGAGGTTTATCAAAATTTTAAACTTCCCTGGAATGTTCTGGAGTCTGTGTCTCTGACGTCCAGTCCTCAACCTTTCTTAAATTGTCTTTTTCTGACATCACAGATGCTATGCTGCACACCACTGTTCTCCAAGCATCGCCTAGGAAACCACAAGGTCCCTGAGCAATGCCTGCTGGGAAGGGAGCATACGCGTAAGGTTTGGGTGGAGACGGGGCGTTTAAAAACGGGTCCAACCAAAGCAACACTCTCCTCAGAATCAGACGACTGATTAGCACTGTGCTCAGTGAATTGGGTTCTTCATCACTTGCAGCATACTGTAGTTTTAGCCTCTGTAGAATTTTACATAAGCAGTTGTTTTAATACGTGTCACAGTGTTTTATTTTTTAATGCGTTATGACAGTATGCTTTTCATTTTTTGTAAGCTGTAATGTGCTGTCACGGCCGGTTATGACAGTGTTCTGGAGACTTTGTGGCGTATAATTCAGATAAAATGTGACATGTAAATATCTATATGCAGTGCATCGGGCCAAAGGGACGATGTATCTTATTATTATTGCATTGCCCCTCTGACATCAACTCCTTACTGAGTACACAACGGCACGTTTTCTGTTGACATTTCACACAGTGATCACACTTGCCACGTGGTGAGTTTTGTCGTGGTGAATTCTGACCTCACTAATGGGTTTAGCCTTTTAGTGATGTGTTATGTTAATATTGCTGCAGAATGTCAGGATTAGAGGACTTTCGAACCTTAGTTCTGACAAGTGAGCTCAGTGCCTTCTCAAAAATCCAAAGAGGTTAGTGGCTTCTGTTACACAGGACACTGCAATGACACTACTCAAACGAATCAAATTATATAGCTTGATCGTATTTCAAGGAAAGAAAATGCACCAAATTGAGTTTCAAAGCAAGGTAAAAAGTCTAATAGACCCAGGGTAGCAGTATCTATTATGCAGTCATTTTATGACACTTTTTGTTCACAGATGGATTGTGAGCTCAAGGAATCCTGGGAAGGAACGCCTGTAGGGCCCCTCCCTTACTGAAAAAGCAGCGCGCATTCCACAGCGGGGTCTGCGGGGGCACTTAAGGCCCCCCTGACCTTTGGGTCCCTGGGTTTGGGCCCCTGGGTTTGGGCCCCTGGGTTTGAGCCCCTGGGTTTGGGCCCCTGGCGTTTGGGCCCCTGGGTTTGGGCCCCTGGATTTGGGCCCCTGGGTTTGGGCCCCTGGGTTTGGGCCCCTGGCCTTTGGGCCCCTGGGTTTGGGCCCAAGAGGCCTGGTCAGTAATCTCTGCTTGCTACTGGCACACAGTCACCATGCTGTTAGTTATCACTGTAGTCCTCTGACCCCTGAATCTGACTCCTTTGCTTAGATAAGTAAACATTAAACTGTCATACGGGTGCAGCCTCGGGCACTCACCAGAAACCAAATTAAACCAAACCCCTCGGGACATTGCATTCTTCAGTGTAAGCATCAAGAATTTTTCATTTTAGTTTTTAGACAAATGTATTTCAGTCTCTGGTAAAGGTCCATTGTTCATATTCACCATCTCCCATCTGATTCCGAAAAGGATGCTTCTTTTGGCTGAAGTTTAATTCTGGTTGCGAAAGTTTTCAGCACAAACAGTTATCATAATTCTCAATACATACTGCATTTGAATCTCTTTCAAGTATTTATTAAATTATTATAGATGACAGTAAAGAAATTTTTAAATATATTTTCCTGAATAACTAAAACTGTAAATCTTGAATATCACATTTAAACCTTGATATTTGTGACATAATAATTGTAAATGCTGTGGTTGTTGGTCATATTTTAGATGTCAGCGTGACATCGTCAGCTTACTATAAAGTTATACTGATTGCTCTGGCATTAAAAATGTATAGCTAAGCCAAGTTAATTTATTTGACATCAATTAAACATTCATTAGCGCTACCTAGTGATGAATCATTAGCACTTTTCAAAGCGTTTTGACATCATAACCAGCTTTTAAGAGCCACATTAATAAAAAAATACTTCAAAGACAAGGATGAAGAAAAATCAGGCCCACTGTGACATGTTGACATTGCTGAAGCTTATCTCCGACCTTTCATGATGGCTCTATACCAACATTTAATATACAGCTAGAAACAGGGGGCTGGAAACAGGAAGTGGATCAAATTAGATAGGGCGGGGGTCTCAAACTCCAGGCCTGGGGTGTGCGAGGGTATGGGGTCAGGGTGCTGTTTCCAGTGTCCAGAAGCAGTGTCAAATTAACCCTGAATGAGAAGAATGTAAAGATTCTAAGTCAGTGTTCTAGAACTCCACTGCCTTCAGTTACCAGTAGTGATTGTGACATCAGCATTAGAATGTTAAGTTAAGAACTGGACGTTCTAGTTCTGAACGTTAAAATGTTCAGTTAAGAATAGGAATCAAATGTGTTATTCTTAATTTAGCATTCTTAATTCGTGCATTGAGTTTATAGGTTTATATATAGATTTTCCGCAGCTGCGGCTCCCTTTATGGTGTCTGAAATAAGAGCGAGTTAGAAGCCGGGGACACACGGCCGGTGCAGGAAGCGGCGTATTGTAAGTGGGAATAGATAAATGCATCTGAACGGGAATCCGCTGTTCCGTTCAGCCTCTGTCCTCGCCGCCTCGTTAGCGTCTGACTCTGAGAGAAACGGACAGCCTGGCCGACCTCCCGCCCCCCTTCCCCCAGCGGAGAGAAGGGCACCGAGCCGCGTGCCTCTCGTTACCGTGATATAGAGGAGCGGAGACCGACCGCGGCGGTTCTGTCAGGGGCGGCGTTTCGCTGCTCTGTGTCGGAGCAGCTGCGGTCTGCGATCGCCTGGGGCTGCGCGCGAGCTGAGCGCAGCGAGAGGGACAGGCGGTTGGGCAGGTGGGGGAGGATCTCTCCCTCTCCCCCCACCAATAAAAAACAGCGCAGATGCGCACCATCAGATTGAACCATGAAATAGCAGAATTTCTTATTTTCTGTGCTGATGCCTTTGTTGTTGCTGTTTTTTTTTAAAATGTCCTCCATAAGAAGAAAAAAAAAGAAAAAAAACAGCATTAATAAAATAAGTAGGTATACTGCTTCACTGAATTTATGAGCAAGGTGAACTATTATCCATATTTCAGACCAGCTGCACAGTAGTCTACATTATTCATTTATTACCCGTATACTTTAATTTTCCACCTTCCCTATTATTGCTGAGTTGTTAGGTTGTGAACAGTATTAATGATACACAAAAAAATAATTGCTATTCACATGGGAGCACAATGGGGTAATTCATAATCTATTTAAATTACCCTAAGAGTGCTAGTGCTAAGAGTGTAGCTGATAATGTGATGAGCCTCTGTGTGTGTGTGTGTGTGTGTGTATGTGTGTGTGTGTGTGTGTGTGTGTGTGTGTGCGTTCGTTCGTTCGTTCGTTCGTTCGTTCGTTCGTTCGTTCGTTCGTTCCAAAAGAACAGTGCAGTTAACTGAAAAAAGTTCTGGGACAGTGACACAATTTCTGTTGTTTTGGCTGTGTACTCCAGCACATTGGATTTGAAATGAAACAGTAAATATGAGGTTAAAGTGCAGACTGTCAGCTTTAATTTGAGGGTAGCTACATGAAGGAATTACAGCCCTTTTTATATATAGTGTTCCCATTTTATGGGAGCAAAAGTAATTGGAAAAATTAACATAATCTGAAATAAAGTTGTCATATTTAGTACTTGGTTGCAAATCCTTTGCATTCAATAACTGCCTGAAGACTGCAAGCTGTGGACATCACCAGATATTGTTTTCCTGGGTTTAGTTGATTTTGACCTTACTTTGCATCTCAATTTGATGCATTTTCTTCCCTTGAGAGACACAGTTACCCTTAAGCCATAAAGACATCACTGTCAGTTTTATCTTTTTTTTAGTGGATGAGTCACTACCTTGTAAGGAATAGTGTGTTCAGATTTGAATAAAATTCAAATTAATGATTTATACCTCAGTTGATTGCTTTTTTCAGTGTTATTCTTTGCGTGAACTATAGCGTGGTCAGTATAGCGTGAACTCATGCAACGTGATTTATATTTCAGTGCTTGCACTTGCTTCACTTGATGTGAATCCATATTGTGAATACATTTTCTTCAAGGGTGCTTGGTCAAGAATATAAAAGTAAACATTAATGCAAATGTACGAAGTAGTTTTAGCAACACTTCTCCTGTTTGCAACACTATTTCTATAATCATTACAACTGAATATTTTCATTGTTTATAATTATAATATCTGCAGGGTTAAGTAGGTTTCATAATAGAGTACTATTCATACTACTCAGAACATGCTTTTAGTTCATGTAATCATCCATTAAAACATTTAAAATGCATTTCTTATTGTGGTTTGTGGACCCTGCATATAACATGTGTAAGATATAAATGTCAGTGCAGTATGGTGGACAAGGTGACCTTCCATCCCGTAAGACCCTCCTGCAGCCCTCCTGAGTTTGGCTGCAAACCCAGGTTTCCTTGAGTTTTCCTTGCCAGTGTCTTCCTTGGCTTGCACCTGGGTGCACTGGGCTCAGAATATCTGTACTTTGAAACATTTAGTCCAAGTACACATAAGGATTACCACTATGATGAGAACCTACAGCTCCCCCTGTCTGTGTGGAGGTCTGACCAGTTCCTACAGCTCCCCCTATCTGTGTGGAACCCTGACCAGTTCCTATAGCTCCCCCTGTCTGTGTGGAGGTCTGACCAGTTCCTACAGCTCTCCCTGTCTGTGTGGAGGCCTGAGCAGTTCCTACAGCTCCGCCTGTCTGTGTGGAGCCCTGACCAGTTCCTACAGCTCCGCCTGTCTGTGTGGAGGTCTGACCCGTTCTAACAGCTCCCCCTGTCTGTGTGGAGGTGTGATCAGTTCCTACAGCTCCCCCTGTCTGTGTGGAGGTCTGAGGTCCTGTAGCTTGCATAGCGACTGGGACATGGCACATGCAGGTCTCTCGCCTGTGAAAATTTGCTTTCCGTTTCGTCAGTAATTGACTGGCTCTCGAACGAAACGCAGCTCGTGCTGCAGCTGCTGCCCTGCTCAGGTGTAACTGGAGCAGAAAATCAGGATAATTTCTCTGTGATAATCAGTCTTCTGCTGACTTTCATGAAGAAGAAGTTAAAAAAAAAAGAAAAAAAGACAAATTCTAAGCCACCCTGGTGAGTCATGCACTTCATGCCCAGTTCACCTCAGCCTGTCCACGTGTGCATGTAGCTGTTCATACGTGTGTGTAGCTGTGCATACGTGTGTGTGTAGCTGTGCATACGTGTGCGTGTAGCTGTGCATGCGTGTGCGTGTAGCTGTGCATACGTGTAGCTGTGCATACGTGTGCATGTAGCTGTGTGTGCACTTGCACACCTTTCCTGTGCATAAGGAATTCATAAACATTCTGCATTTCCACCGTGTCTTCAGTGGTGCAGATGATTAGGTGAAATGCATGCTTGTTTTTTTTCAGTTATCCTGATTGTTTATGCGTTCTCCCTCTGCAAAGTGCGATTAGCATATGCTGCACGAGCAGGAGATGAGGCGTCATTACGCGCACCCCAGGAACACATTCAAACTGCTGCATTGGTTGCCTTTTCAATATGAGAAATTCAGCCAAGCTAATAGACAGGTCACTCTGACAGAGCTGAGGAGAATTCATTTCGGTGCGTAATAAGCAGCTCATAATGTGCTCTCTACCCAGCCATTTCCCTGCAGGCTGCCTCGTGGGTGTACCGTATCATGATTGAGGATTGACTGGCAGCGCAATTTTATTTTCTGTGCTGGACTCTTAGGAAAAGAAAACTACTGTTCCTCGCTGTTTTCAACAGTTTCAAAAAATTCAGTCCAGCTTGCATCTTGCATCTCGAAAACATGCATCTTGCTATCACACATACTTTTCACATACTCTAACTAGATTCATATAAAAAATCTGCTTCATTTTTAAATAGTGTGTGCAAGTGTGTGTGTATACATCCGTGTGTGTATGTATATGTATGTGTGTGTGTGTGTATGTGTGTGTCCGTGCATGTGTGTGTAATAAAGCAATAACTAAATGGCCTGACTCAATAAAAGCAAACAGAAAAAACCACTAATAAATCTTAAGCATATGATGCTTCTTTGGGAAAGTGAATTTATAACAGGGCTGGGTTGGGTGCTGGGTTGAGCCTGCCTAAGCTCAGCATGGGTGGATTATGTGCCAGACAGCCCGAGAGCACTCTAATTCATACCTGCCAATAGGCTATGAGTGCCCCACATCTCCAATACAAATGGCTTCATCAATATGGTAAATAGCAGTTTTATGTTCAGTTGTGTATGCATGGGTAAATTTACTGCCGTTTTATTTATTTATTTTGGAAATTAATTTCGGGCTCTTGTTGACTGCACAATTCAGCACCACTCATAAAGCAACCCGCACCCATATCTGTAACAGTAGCGGCATTTTAAAGGCCATGTACCCTGCTGCTACAATGGCAAAATGATGAGGTGGTTAAAAAAGTGGGACAGTTACCAGCGCTGTGGGGTGTGATATGAATAAGCTCACATTAAACACTATGGGATGGTATATGAATCAGCTCACATTAAACATTATGGGATGCTTTTTAGGAATAAGTTCACATTAAACACTATGGGATGGTATATGAATCAGCTCACATTAAACATTATGGGGTGCTTTTTAGGAATAAGTTCACATTAAACACTATGGGATGCTATATGAATCAGCCCACATTAAACATTATGGGATGCTTTTTAGGAATAAGCTCACATTAAACACTATGGGATGCTATATGAATCAGCCCACATTAAACATTATGGGATGCTTTTTAGGAATAAGCTCACATTAAACATTATGGGATGCTTTTTAGGAATAAGCTCACATTAAACACTATGGGATGCTATATGAATCAGCTCACATTTAACACTGGGATGCTATATGAATAAGCTCACATTAAGATGTGTCACAGACAAAATCACATTTAGGTCACAGGCAGAAAGATGCTAGCCTATTTACATGTGAAGGGCGGGGGGGGGGGGGGGGGGAGGGGGGAGAGGGTCACAGCACTACTGAATTCAGCACCAAGAACAGCTTTTTGAAGAATATGCGCCCAGCTGAGACGGAGGGGCAGAGTGAGCGCACAGTACACTTCTCTGGGATGTTCCTGTAGAGATGCGTCAGCACTGGTGAGCACGCCCGGACCGGAGACTGCTGGCTCAGCTGGCCTGTCTCCCCTCCTCCTGAAAGGAGCAGTTACATTATGGCACGCGCTCACAGCAGCATCCCATGCCCACTATAAACTAGCGCTACGTTTCCAGTATGTCCTTACACACAAAACATAAGAGTAAAAGGAAAAAAAAATATTTAAAAATGAGTTGGTGAGTTCTGTGTGGGCAAATAATTTGGATTTATGTAATATTTGGAAACAGGATTTGGATAGTTGGGGCAACTGTATGGAGCACAGTCTGACAGCACATTTAGATTTAATTCAACATCCTTAGAATGAGGGCCACTTTTATGTGATGATACAGGATCATCAGTATGTAGTGGCCTGCCAGAGAGAGAGGGGAAGCAGCCAATAGGGGAATAAAACACTGGTCACATGATGCGACTGAGGAAGCAGGTCCCATCACAAGGTTTACCTGAACACCAACTGAGCTCCCAGTAGGGAGTCAGGCTCTTGACCTCGTCTAAGAGAGTTGGGTCACATGATATACAGTATTTAGGATTCATTCATCCATTCATATGACCAAGACTTTATTTCCAGAAGTACGACACTGCAACCATCGTGATGTGACTCTGTTCCAAAAGCGGATGCTGCAGTTTAAAAACTGATCAACAACATCCCGAGGAACTCATTAGCGGGAATACAATGGGGGACAAGATTAAAACTTTTTGAGCGTTGTCTTGAGGGCACTCATTTAAGTTTATTTTTCTCATGCTGAGCAAGCAGCAAACTTAATTCTGGTAAACAGAATATTCCTACTGGTGTTTTCATGCCACAGATTTACTCTGGGGCCAGCAGAAGCCCCAGCGAGGTTTGGAGGGAAGAGATGGAGGGGTTGGGTGAAAGAGGCGCTCCCTAGTGGCTCAGCAAGAGAACTGCATGTAGAATGAACTGATTGAAAAAAGTACTTTTTTTTTTTTGCTTTAGTCAGTGGTTTCTAAACTTGGAAGGTTTGAAGTGGGTCAATATATGTGTATATATATATATATATATATATATTTATAAAATACATTTTGCTGCTGTATATGTATGGCATGTGGCACATTGCACGCTGATGGAGGCTTTATGTAGTTTATGATGTCTAATTCCGGATTCTCTGCTGAGCAGAGACATTGTTGCAGTTGTGCTGATGCGAATGCACAGTGTTTGCCCACTGCCTGAGTTGGTTATAGGGTTAGGGCCCTGTGTTTAAATCCCCATGATAGATGTACCTCTTTTCAAAGAAAGGAAATCTATCCTGCTCTGGCTCTCACTTGGCCTGTTGTAATTAAGTTAAGGCTTAGATCAATGGAGGCTATGTTTACAGTAACACTGCAAGTTTGCGTTTGGGATGGAAAACTAATATAAAAGCACGGGTGATGGGCATAGACGTTTCAGTAAAATATGAAACAGACAGAAAGCATTGACATTGTATTTATTCTTTTTTATTTTTGGAACAGATGAAATGTGGGCTCAGGTAAAAAATAATTTTGTCAAGGTTCTAGAACACTGACGGTATTTACAGCGTGCGTCAGCAGGACATCTTATATACCGTCCTGGTTTCAGGGTTAACGGTCTGAAGACAATTTGTGTAGCATATTATTATTATTATATTACTATTATTATTATTATGTGTACAAATAATGAATTGTTATTATATAAATTAAATTATTTGAAAACAGGTTCTTACTAATTTCAAGAAATATATTAATGGGCGATTTCAGAAAAATTTTGATAATAAATGAAGAAAAATTCTTGGCATAGTCTTGTCAATTCATATGCATATGCGGCGTGCAACACATGTAACGTGCAATTTTTCATCTGTACGCATTTGTGCAGTGAAGCATTTCCTGTAAACTCCGGGAGTTGCTCTTAATGATGCGCACCGGCCTCTCCGACTTTTACGAGCAACTGCCACCCCGCCTTCGCTCTGCGTTCGATCTTCAGTGTAGTGCGCGAGCATCTTGGCTATATTTCTTTTTTTTCTGCTCTGCCCTGCTCTGTTTAAGAGGCGATTGGCTGTATAAACGCCCCGATCCCTCCCTCGTTTTCCTGTCCACAGTTTCCCCCTCCCTCGTCCTTTCCTCCCTCCCACCCGCAGGCAGTCTCCTCGCCGCTCACCGGTTCTATGCGCTCTGTGGCAGCTGTAGCTGGGCTGGTCGGTAAAATCGATGTGGAATCAATAACCAAAGGAGAACCACAGAAAGCAG
>CM077288.1:562500-610000 GCA_039654925.1 Anguilla pacifica
CTGTCTGCCCCCCCAGCCCCCGGGGAGTTTGTGTCCCTGGCGGAGATGGAGGACGCCCTGCTGCGGAACCTCTTCCGGGGGTACCAGAAGTGGGTCCGGCCCGTCCTGCACGCCAACGACACCATCACCGTGCGCTTCGGGCTGAAGATCTCCCAGCTGGTGGACGTGGTGAGGACCCTGGAGCTCCAGACTGCTCAGGATGAGGATGATCTGTGCTCTTCCTCAGGGGTTTGGGGAGGGGGGGTGGGGGGTGGAGGTTTGTATAGCGGCTGACAGTTCTACGTGTTACAAGACTAAAGCCTCATAAGTTAGACAGAAGGCTGTTTTTCCGCAGCTAAATAACTGATCTGACAGAAGCAGTGTAATAATAGGACATCTTGCCAGAACACACAGGCATGCAGAGTGCACTGCACAGACAGCCTGTCAGAGCCCCAGAGCAGGGGGATGAGGGTGCTGCGGGTGCACCCCAGAGCAGGGGGATGGGGGTGCTGCGGGTGCACCCCAGAGCAGGGGGATGGGGGTGCTGTGGGTGCAACCAGATTCAGGGTCTGTTTATGCAGATATGCGTTTATGCGCTTTCCCACAGAGGGATAAATGACTGAAAAGGAGTGGAGGATTTACAGGCATTATTTATGTCCTGTGTTATATGCAAGTGTGTGTGTGTGTGTGTGTGTGTGTGTGTGTGTGTGTGTGTTCAGGTTTTTGTGTGTTTGTGTGTGTACATGCATGTACGTGTGTGGTAAATTCTATGTGAGGTTTCTGTTGACTTCCCCCCTTAGACATGTTCTGTCTCAGGGCTCTTGGGGAATTGATTTCTGGGTATTGATCGCCTGAGATGGCTCTGAGATTGAAACTGGTGAACCCACTCTGGTCCCAGGCCCTCCCAAATTCACACCCCAGCGAACGTCGCCGTGGAAACGCAGGCGTGTTTGTCAGGTCACCGAGCTGTGTGTGTAATCCAGTCTGAAAGATGTTCTGTTGAGGGAATTCTCTTCTGAAGCTTATTGGCTGTCACTGGTGGGGGTTTGCTAATAGGATGGAAATGGAGGGCATGTTTGATTAAGCTGGGCATAGCCCATTCTGCTCTGCGATCACGTGTGGAATAAACAGGGCCTGCATGGGCTGGGGGCTGGGGTGCGGATTAGAGATTTGGGGCGTGTGTGCTACAGATCCATCATGCAGGGGCGATGTTTGTACTCCGGTCTCTGTGAGAGGAACCGAATCTGATGGGAGGGGGAAGTGCTTACTGTGAAACAGATCACTACCCACAATCCCCCTCTCCCCCTTCCCCGGCAGGCTATAACAAACTGTGAAGCGGAAGGCAAAGACCTTCAGCATATTGTACATGAAAGAGGACTAGAGTAGCCACAGCGTGATTATCAGGAACACAAAGTGTGTGTGTGTGTGTGTGTGTGTGTGTGTCTGTGAGTGTTAACAAGGTTGTGAGACATGCAAATGCATCTCTGTTGATGTAAATCCATTTATCTGTTTGAGGGAGAAATTTAAATTGAATTTGGACCCGTGGTCCTTGGCTGCTCCCCAAACCGGCTGGTGGCCCAGAGACTGCAGCGCTCTGACTGGCCTGTGCTTTATCTCACGCTGCCCGTTGGGATGCTGATCACACGGGGGAGATCCTGGGGGCTGCAGGAGCAGCAGGAGCAGCAGTAGTAGGGTCTGTGGATGACCCAGCTGCTCTGCTCTCTCTCTCTGCTTACTACTCTTGCTTATGCCCTGGCTCTTAACACAATGTGTGTCAGTCACACTGAAATAACTCTGCATTTTTCAAGGGGGCCATTTCCATGATAGAAAAAATGCAAATAAAAAATAATAATTTTTAGGGGGGAGGGGGCTCAGTTCTGAGCATATGAAAATGTCAGGCACACAGGGATGGATGGAGAAGATTTGGAGCTTGCTAAATGGATGGTGGTTTAAAGAGGGGGAGTGTGTAGGACTTCTGTAAATCTATCAGGCGCTGTCCGTGGTGCTGAAATATGCCTGTGAGGTCACTTGAGGAAAGATGACTGGCTTATGCTGTCAGATGCAATATCTAGACCCTTAATAATACTCTGAGGCATGATGATGAAGAGGCATTTTGGGCAGTTGGGCCATACAGGTACGGATTTGGGAAGCTCTAAGTTGCTCAGTGATGGGGGGGTTCTTAAAGCAAGCATTACAGCTGAACAAATCGTTGAGAGTGTATTCTCAGTTTTTTTTAAGAATGTCTGACTGAAGTGCCCTGTGTGGAGAGCGCGTTCTCTGCGGGACTGGGGTATGTGTGGCGTGTTTGCAGAGGGGGGAGGTCTGTTTTCTGGCCGTGGTAAAAGCTGGGTGTGGGAGAGGGAATCAGCGAGGCGTTTCTCCGTCGCTCTGTGTGACTGAAACGAGGCCACCTTTTATTCGGGAGTGGACCCCCATGCTGGCGTCCCGCAGAGAGCACCCCAGCGGAAACAGACTGGGGGGGGGGGTGTTATTTTAAGGAGTGCCTCTGCATTAACGGGGGCGTGGGCTGGCTTGGGGGGGGGGGGGTGGGGTGGGTCGGAGATCAGAGTGTGTGTGAAAGCAGGGGCTCAGGCTCTAACACCGCCAGCGTTTCGACGCAGAAACCCCGCCTTTACTTCCGCTGCTGTGAGTTTGGGAAGCGGCTGAAGTGTTTAAGTGCTCTTAAGACCCGGCCAAAGCTAATGGCATCGTTCGGATGGGGGGGGACAAAGCTCATTAATTATTCAGCAGCTCATTAATAATTCAGCAGTCCAGTCAGCTCTACGCTACGGCAGAGGATTCCCGCTTCTGATTTGTGACTCAGGCTTGATAATAAGTGCAGGGGGATCCCTGGTGGCCTGGGCCAAATTCCTGTCCAAAAAACGTCCTGCTCTGCTGGCCAAAAATGGCCGCTGTTTCCCGGCTAGAAGCTGCACATGATCTGTAGGTCAGGGTCAGCAGCTTTAACCTCAAACCCCGACACACCACCTCCCACAAGACCCCCTCGAACAGACTCACACAATACACATATTTTGCTAATCTTGAGAGGGTTGAGAAGTATCTGTATAAATTACGACGTGTTATGAAACCATCAGGGAAGGGGAACTCTGGATAGACACACCCAGTATTTTACAAGCTGAATACTGTGTGCACTTACCTTTAAATTCATGACTGAGAACTAGATAAAAGAGCTTTATCCTGCATTTCTGGTGGAACTTTCAGTCTTGTAAATACAATGTGTAAATTTAATGGCGATTAAATATTGAACAGCTCTCCTACGCTTCACAGATACATAAAAAGAAGTCACTAATATGGCTGTTTACTGAGGCAGTGGGAATATGAAACAAATCAATACCAGACAGCTGCTCTCTGCTGTGGTTGCGACCAGGTTATTGATTTAGTTATAAACTGAGGGTTTGATTTCATTCATTGATAGTTATGGACTCTATTCCAAACAAAATGATTAAACAAAACAAATCATCAATATAAAGTTATACTGAAATTTTTTGTGTGGATACAGAACAACATATTATATTGAAAAATAAGTTATGATAATAGTTGGAGTTAAAATGTGTAAATGAGAATTGTCAGCCTTAAGTATGCAGTCCTCCAGAAAGAGGCTGTACTGCCCTCTTGTGGCTGTAAACACAATACGCACAATCAAAGATGCCTCTGATAGTGCTGCTTTCTGGGCATTTATATTCACCTCTATAGAGCGGAGATATTTATGAAAACATAATCGTATTATAAACCATCAAGTCATTTATAGTTCCACTTCCTTTCCTCTCCTAAGTCTGGATTTGGTTTTTAACTAAATTAATTATCCACCATTAGTCTCTTTTACCCCAGGGGTTGTTTTACCATATAAATTAAAAATAAAGAAGAAAAAAGTCGGCAGTTTGTTACCATGTCTAAGACATTAATCTAGAATATTAGATTAGTGTCTTAGATCAAAGTTCTGGGTGTGTGATCAAAGAAAGTGAAGCGTGCGTGGGCTTTTTTAACCCAATCACACTCCTACTCTTTTTGTTTTTGTCTGTGGCTTTCCCTGTCCCACCACATCCTGTCTTGATGGCTCAATGATTGTTTTAATGGCTTTTTAGACACTGTATAGGCTTGCACTTTTTACATTTAATGAATTTAAAAATTGTGCCACTGTTCAAAATTCTGGCCCAGGGAAAAATATTGACACACACACGCATGTATACAAAAATATTTCACCACGTTCTCACATTCAATGTACTTTGCCTTGCTGATGCCTCTTTGAAACTACAGTTCTTGATTATGATTGAATGGTAGTATTAATTACCAGGAAGAAGACCAGGAAGACTGTAAAAATGATGTAAAAAATGAAGAATCCCTTACCACTTTCCTGCAGACCTCTTGTGTTTATGTATTTTTATAAAGTGATAGTTCTTCCTCAGAGAACCTTTTTTGCACATAAATCAGAAACAGCCCATTTCTGTGATGTCATACGCTCATTTATTTGAGATATCACACCTAACGTGGGGTACTGGTAATCACAACCACAAGTGGCTGTCTAAGAATGTTTTTTGTGTGTCTGCCAATAGGATGAGAAGAATCAGCTCATGACGACCAATGTCTGGCTTTGGCAGGTAAGAAGGGCGGGACCTCCAGGCGGTTGGGTCTCTCTCATTGGCTGGCTCATAGCTCAATCACAGCTCTCATTATTGTGAGTGTGTCTGTTAGTCCCCATTCTGCATTTCCCTTTGAAGCGAGCCCCAGGCTGCTTTCTGAAGCATGTTGGGAGATTTGCCACGTGGTTTTCACTTAACATTTCCCACTCAAACGAGCTTTAAATTAATTAGAGCTTTTCTGAGTATTTGTTCATGAGCCCCTGGGAGTATCTGTGGCTCTAATAGAGCCCATAAAGAGCAGATGCCCAGCAGACCAGTGTGACCCTGGGAGACTCATTTTCTCATGGAACCCACCCTGAGTGCCCTTTGAACCTAGCGTTACCTAGGAAACTGCTAACTCTGTGGTGCAGGGAATGTAATTAATTGAAAGATGACTGCCAAGTGAAACTCACTCTGCTGGAATGCCTGCTAGGTAAGATTTTTAATCAGCTCTGATGGCTAATGTGATACTGTGTGGCAGAGCAGGGGCTGGTCTCCAGGGGGCTCAGCACTCAATATGAGTCACTTTTGTACTGCTGTCAGTGAACCATTATTACTGCTAAGGAAATGTAGCGACGCTTCCTGTGGATCATCAGGGCTATATAACGCCATTGTAAGCCACACATTCGTAAGCACTGCACAAACATTCATAAGCGCTACATAGACATTCATATGTGCAGAACTGTGATTTGAGGGAATATGCTGATGTTATGCCTGTATGTTATACCTGTATGTTATGAATGTGTGTTATAACTATGTGTTATGTGCTGAACCTGCATGGCACCCCAGGAGTGGACGGACTGCAAGCTGCGCTGGAACCCTGAGGACTACGGCGGCATCACCTCCATACGCGTCCCCTCTGAGAACATCTGGCTGCCCGACATCGTGCTGTATGAGAAGTGAGTGTGTGTAAACTGGGCCTATATTCATAAAGAATCCCGACATCGTGCTGTATGAGAAGTGAGTGTATGTAAACTGGGCCTATATTCATAAAGAATCCCGACATCGTGCTGTATGAGAAGTGAGTGTGTGTAAACTGGGCCTATATTCATAAAGAATCCCGACATCGTGCTGTATGAGAAGTGAGTGTGTGTGGACTGGGTCTGGGTCTGTATTCATAATCCCCCCCCCGTGTCTGTCGCCTCTCAGTGCGGACGGGCGTTTCGAGGGCTCCCTGATGACCAAGGCCATCGTGCGGGCCAACGGGACTATCATGTGGACCCCCCCGGCCAGCTACAAGTCGGCCTGCACCATGGACGTGACCTTCTTCCCCTTCGACCGGCAGAACTGCTCCATGAAGTTCGGGTCCTGGACCTACGACGGGAACATGGTGGACCTGGTGCTGGTGGACGACCACGTGGACCGCAAAGACTTCTTCGACAACGGCGAGTGGGAGATCCTGAACGCCACGGGCGCCAGGGGCACCCGCCGGGACGGGCTCTACGCCTACCCCTTCCTCACCTACTCCTTCATCCTCAAGCGGCTGCCGCTCTTCTACACGCTCTTCCTCATCATCCCCTGCCTGGGGCTGTCCTTCCTCACCGTGCTGGTCTTCTACCTCCCCTCCGACGAGGGCGAGAAGCTGTCCCTCTCCACCTCCGTCCTGGTGTCCCTCACCGTCTTCCTGCTGGTCATCGAGGAGATCATCCCGTCCTCCTCCAAGGTCATCCCGCTCATCGGCGAGTACCTGCTCTTCATCATGATCTTCGTCACCTTCTCCATCATCGTCACGGTCTTCGTCATCAACGTGCACCACCGCTCGTCGGCGACCTACCACCCGATGGCGCCGTGGGTGAAGAGCCTGTTCCTGCAGCGGCTGCCCAGGCTGCTGTGCATGCGCGGGCACACCGACCGCTACCACTACCCCGACATCCAGCTGCGCAGCCCCGAGCTCAAGCCGCAGGGCCGCCGGCAGCCACAGAGGGCGCTGGTGAGCAAGGAGGACGAGAACCACGCCTGGCTGGCCATGCTGGAGAAGGCCACCAGCTCCGTGCGCTACATATCCCGCCACATCAAGAAGGAGCACTTCATCAGAGAGGTAACCATAGTAACTGCGCTCATAGTCAGCTGTTACATTGTCAGCTCTGTGAGTTCAGGAAATTAACAAAATTAAATTCAGTATTTCAAGAATTTCAGTATGATATTATTTTTTTATTTTATATCTGGACTTCCATATATTGGGTGGTGTACATAAGCACTGAATATATTTGCAAAAGGTATTCGGCCAAGGGTAAAATGACAGTGCACTACCCAGGAATCAAACCTGCAACCCTCTCCTTTTAGCCCTCAGAAATGGTCCAGCCTTCGCCAGGTAATATTAGAGCGGACGACCGTAATGCATGTCTGTAAGTTCTGTCAGTGCAGCTTAGTTTATGCTCAGCCGGGTGTGGCTCTGATGCAGTATTCTGTCTTTCTGCCTGTGGTGTAAAACCTGTTCTGGGGCTCTCTCTCTCTCTCTCTATATGGCAGGTCGTGCAGGACTGCCTGTGGTGTATAACCTGTTCTGGGGCTCTCTCTCTCTCTCTCTCTCTCTCACTGTGTGTGGCAGGTCGTGCAGGACTGGAAGTTTGTGGCTCAGGTGCTGGACCGGATCTTTCTGTGGGCCTTCCTCACGGTGTCCATACTGGGCACCATCCTCATCTTCACTCCAGCGCTCCAGATGTACTTAAGCACCCCTCCCTGAGCCCTGCCCCCCCACCACGCACCCTGTCCTGACCCCACCCCCATGGGACACCACGTCCAATCACAATGAGGCGAGAGGGTGTTACCAGGGGAACCAGCTCTGGCCTGTCCCAGCACATCCATCTGTAGTTTAAAGGGTTTTAAAGGGTGGACCAGGTGTATTATATACTGTAATAAAAAGAGCACTTTCCCTTGAGTCTTGGCTGTAAAATATTTTGAATACCTGAGTTGATCCAATATTTGTAAACGTGCTTGTTTTTTATTTGAATGACTATCATTCTTTTTTTTTTAAAGTCTGAAATTATCCGCATACCTGTGACCAACACCATCGCCATGTCAACTGATGGACACATGATCCCAATCACCAATTACAGCGAAGAAAGAGAGGAGGGCGGGGCTACAGATTGTCAGGTGTGCTGCTCTGATTAGGGGGACTTCTGCATCACAGACACTGGTTTCCTGCTCACTCAGCCTCTTTCCCACACTAACTGTCTCTCACTGGTGTGTGGTGAGCATTCTGGCACAAAATGGCTGCCGTGCATCACCCAGGTGAGTGCTCACATTGGCGGTGGGCGAGGTGAGTTTCCCCCTCATCACTGTAAAGCACTTTGAGTCCCTGAGCAGTGAGCAAAGCGCTTCATTAGTGAACGGAATTATTAATTAATTATTCATTGTTATTAATTATTATTGTGTCCTCCTGGAGGTGTTTTCTTTTTTGCCTGCTACATAAATGTAAATGTTTCTGTAAAAAAATCTGCTATCGAGCATGTTGTTATTTAAATAATTAAAATGTCTGTACCTCCACATGTGGCTGGAAGATAAAGCTTTTTATGTGTTCAAAAATATGCAGAATCAGTCGAGTGTTTAAAGAGTGTGTTTATGGAAGTAACAGATGGGAAATTTTGCTGGAGCAAGATACTCCAAGCAAGGGTACACTTAAATGAAAAGCTTTCCTTTGTTAAGAAGCGTGTAGCTTCCACACAGGAAGTGAAACTGGCAGACTGTCTGTCCATTTCAGCCTCACTGAGTCTGTGAGGGGTAAGAGTTCTGAACACAGGCATTTAAAACATGCCTTTGAGCCGAGCTGCTTTACAGTCCTCAATACTAGAACTCATTCTTTTTTTGCATAAACTGCAATATTATTTTCCACCACTAGATGGAAACACTTGATCAGTAACTATTTAAACGCATCGCAACATCCATGACTCTCTGTTTCTGGCTTCTTTATATTCATTGGATTGCTGGCCATAAAACATTTACCGTACTTGGCTGGATTCAATAGAATTGTGACTTTTTTTCCTCATTTGTTTTGCTGATGTCACTGTCTCTTGAGAGCAACCCGTCACATTCACACTGTACCAAACACAAACTTCACGTCTGCAGTGTCATTAGACCCAGCGCTCTTATCCAATCAAGAGTTTTACCTTCCAGGGGCTCCAAATGAAGGGGAGAAAAGAAACATAAAAAATGAAATAATAAATCTGAAATAATAAAAAAGAATCATTCTACGGCAGAAAGCTTGGGTGAAATCAGTCATATTGCAGCCATATTGCTTCTCATTAACTTTTATCACATTTTAACAAAATTCTGTTTTTTTAAGTATTCAGAAAAGCTGAAAGTATTCAGAGCGGATTAGGTAACCTTTTCATTGTAATTACCAACTGAGCACATGACCTTTCAGAGACACCACCTGGCACCTAGACAGGCGGGGGGCATTTTGTCAGAAGGTAAATGTTAATAATATTAGTAATCAG
This sequence comes from Anguilla pacifica, assembly GCA_039654925.1. Taxonomy (NCBI): domain Eukaryota; kingdom Metazoa; phylum Chordata; class Actinopteri; order Anguilliformes; family Anguillidae; genus Anguilla; species Anguilla pacifica. The sequence continues at coordinate 571,553 of CM077288.1, forward strand.
CCAGGGCACGTGTCTCTAGAGTTTGGCTGTTTCCAGGTGTCTCTAGGCACCAGACACAACTATGTTCTGTGAGATTTATTACTGTTCATAGCAATGTTACAGCTGTTGCTGAAAATATAGCTTAGCGCCTTTATGCATTTTTGTTTCTTTGAAAATTATTCTGGTACTTTGGTAATATGATGTTGTTGTGTAAGACACGCCTGACCTCACCTATAAATGTAATTCCACTTATCAGCAGTTAATATCCTAAGTGTGTGATGACATAACACACACAGACTCAACTGACATCCTATCAAATCACATCTTTGTCTTGCCTGAGATTTCATAAATCTGTGTATTTTAATCAGTATTGATGATGGATTGTCAGTCAAATTATGGAATGAAAGATTAGCTGGTGCAATTAAATGAAGTGTCAATTTAATTTATCCCCTGCCAGGCCTTTGTGAATATGAGAAATCTCCTACAAATTACACAAAACAGAATTTGGCATAAATCCAAGTAATTAAAAGCAATCCTTCAAGTGAATTTTAATGACCTTGGACAAATATGCGAGGAGGTGCTTGACTGTGGCATGACGGACCGGTTTAAACCTGTTTGCCCATCTGTGCCACCCCTCCGTTTGGCATACGGTCACCTGGCTCTCCACTGAGAACCACAGGTGGATGGAAAATAGTGTCCTTGCTCTTGTGCGTCTGAAGACATCTTGCTTTCCTGACTGACCGTGCTTAACTAATATGCCTAAGACTGCTGCGTAGGTACCTTGGATTTGTAACTGCTTTTCTGAGTGTTTTACTTTGATAATGTATTTGGAATGTAGGTTCTATTAATACTCCTGACAGTTGTGACAGTTAGAAGTTCTAACACAGCCTGATGCTGATTTTTTAAAATGAGAAATAATTTCTATAAAAAAATAACCTGTTTAAAAGCATAGAAGAAAAGGGAATAACGGAAAAGCAATTTCCATAGTAACAATTTACCCTTCGGACAAAAGCTGCTTATAAAAATCTCTCCCTCTCTCTTTCGCTCTCCTTCTCTCCTTCTCTCTTTCGCTCTCCTTCTCTCGCTCTCTCTTTCGCTCTCCTTCTCTCCTTCTCTCTTTCGCTCTCCTTCTCTCCTTCTCTCTTTCGCTCTCCTTCTCTCCCTCTCTCTTTCGCTCTCCTTCTCTCGCTCTCTCTTTCGCTCTCCTTCTCTCCTTCTCTCTTTCGCTCTCCTTCTCTCGCTCTCTCTTTTTCTCCCAACCACTTTCTCTTTTTCTCACTCTATCTCTCTTGCCTGTAATCTCTTTGTGGCCAGCAGGGGGCAGCAAAGGTGTTTTCAGAATAATGCAGCTAACAGTGTCTCAGGCAAATAAACTCTGATATCTGCATGAACATTGACAGAACCTTCTCAACCAAACCATTTAATTGGCTCCCAATGTCCTTGTCTGCTGAATGCACAGAATACACACAAAACCTCTGTCACGTGCCTTTAGGACCTTATGAACACAGGCTTTGGGAGTTCAGCCTGTTGGCACATATATCGCTATGTTAAAATGGTTTGTTACCTGGAAAGGACAGAGGAGACTGAGTTGTTGGGTGTTAGGCCAGCTGATTTGGAGTGACTGCCTTTGATTTTGTAGGATTAAGAGGTGCGTGTGAATGTGAGAGAGACAGGATGTATGTGACCACATTTCCCCAAACTCTGACAGTGAAAGAAATGGAGAAGCAGCAGCTCTCTGGTATATTCCAGCTCAAGGAGATGGACGCCTCGCTGCACATCTCTATCAGACACATTTGGAAACCAGCCGTTAGATTCACAAAGAAACGGGATGTTTTCCTATCACCTCAGATACCTCTCGGAAAGGATTTCTGAAACAGCAGGGACTTATTTGCTCATTATCCAAAGCAAATATAAAGGTTTTTTTTTCCAATGCCCAGTTTCTCAATGCCTGCTTCAGAGGCAAGAAACAAGCTGAAACAAGCACCCACTCATTTTCACAGAATATTTAATCAGATTGGAATGCACGGTTGGCCACACATTTTTTTTTTCTCACAGAAAATACATAATCTCTGCTGTCACTCCGGTTCTTTCTCCAGACTAGCAGTCGGTAATATTTGTGATTCCATACTTCTGTGATAATAGATTTTTAGGAAAGTAACAAAAGGAACAAGCTGGAGACAGGAGGGCAGTGCAGAACTTTAATTTAGAACGTCTGGCTTTCACAAAGTAAAGAGGCAAAATGCATCTAAGCATCTGAATGCCCCCGATTCCCTCTGTACTGAGACTGCAAAGGGCTGAAGTCTCAGATGCTGCCTTGGCAGAGTGGTTCCATTGTTGAAAGTGCCATAGATTCCATAAACCCTGTCAGGAATATGGCATTTATGCCAGTGAAAAGAGCACTGTAATGGAACATTTCATTACTATTTTCTCTGCTGAAGTACTGGAAAATATATGTGGAGTGCTTTCACACATTCAAATGTACAAGGCAGTTCCTGATTTGCCAGCTCAGTATTGTTTTGTTTTGCTGTTCATTGTTAATCTCAAACATGCAGCAGTGTGAGAGTACTTTAGGGACGGTGGGGAGGGAAGAACAGAGACGCGATTCAGACCTGTGAACAGGTTCAGGCTCCCCTGTAGATCCAGTACCAACGCCAGTACTGAACCCGGCTGACCCATCACACAGAGTTAACGGGCTCCAGCTGTGGCTCCCAAACCCTCCTCAGCCGGATCCGGGTGTTCCATGTGCTCCATCTCAAGCACACCTGAGACAACCAATAAAGCCCCTGATTGGGTGCATCAGGTGCGTTTGAACGCATCTAATACCGGGGATCGGTGGGGGGGGGGGGGGGCTGGGGTACCTGAGGGCCACTGTAATACAGAGATTCAGCGATAGCGAGGCCATACTGGCCATTATTTCAGCCTCGTATCTCCAGTTCTGTCCTATTTTTAGGTCTAATATACAGCTTTTGGTTCCATTTCCCCATGTACACAGTAGAGCTGAAAGGTTCATAACATGCCCTTCCGCATGTCCAGGGCCTGCTGCTGGTGCTCAGGCATACAGAAATGTGTGCCAGAGTGACAATGGTGAAGCAAAATGGATCTTTTGTGTACACTATCTTTGTTTTGGGGGTTGTCTCAAGTTGATTTTATGGAGGCACTGTGCTTTTCAATGGCTTCCTAATCTCTCAGTCTACACTTGAGAAATCTCTTATCTTGTATTTGCAGTCTCAAAAGCTGCAGAGTTCAGAAGGTAGAGGGAATTTCTTCTTTGGGGTGAAGGTCACTGGAAGTTCAGATTGTGTCAGGTTTGGCCTAGCTCGTTTTCATTCAGGATTAAGTGTTTGATTGGACGTGGATATAAAGAAGAGGCATTATGCACCGTTATTGGATTGGGCCAGAGGGAAGGGCCAATCAATTCTCTTTGTTTCGACTGTCAGAAGGTGCAAAATACTGGGAGGAATTATGAGTCTTCCACAGACATACGGCAACAAGATTTAGGCTCTGCAATCCCTCCTGTGGAAGTGACACAAGGTCACAGAATTTTACTCCATAGAACTGTACAGGCCACACAGCCATGTGATATATATTCGTCTTCTGTCCTCAAGTTTCAGAAAAGTGAGATGAACTTTATGAATGATGCATGAGCTGAAAACGTGAATCACCTTCCTGAATGATAACAGGGCTCAGCATTTCACTAAAAAGGGGATTCTTTATTTATTTATGAGGAAATGAAAACATGCACTTTGACTTTCCACAAATCACAGACATATGGCAACCAATAAATAAATAAATAAATGAAAATAAACAATTCACCATAAAACAGGATACTATTATTTAAAATCGCTTTTTAAAAAGGAAAGCTACTCCTTGCTTCTTTCTTCCTTTTGAAGAAAGAAGTGTACACATTTGGATGCTTTGTTTTCTTCAGTGCTTTAGAGAGGGAGGCTGTGTGGGTGTAAATGAGATTTCTCAGCTGAACGCTTTGGGACTCGCCTTCACGCCAGAGCGTGTGTTCCACGGGCTGCTCCCAACGAGAAAAAAATCAGACAATAAAATGCATTTTGTGAAGTTTTAGTCGAACAGGGGTGTATATACACCGTTAATCTGTACATTTCGGTGAGATTTACTGACGCGGTCTGGTGAGTGACAGGGTTTGCTCCTGCTCACAGCTGGCTGGGCAGAAACCTTCAGCCTTCGTCTGTCACTGTTCTGGAGCGCGTGAATGGAACGGTGTGTTAATTCAGCACCACGCACGGGCGGAGAGCTCCTATAGCACTTCAGGATCCCCTCAGGGGCCGTGTGTGAATGTCACTCAATGCTGGATATTGCGATTCTTCGACCTGTATTCATAGGAGAACATTTTTTAGTTCTTTATGTTGTCACAGACGAGCCTTTCGGAACCTTCTCTCCCCCGAGAGTGTACTATAACATCAGTGAAACATTGGCTAACAACTTTGCTGTTCCGTTTTTTATTTTATTTCATTTTATTTTACCAAACACAGTCGTAACCCCAAACTGCAGCCCTATAAGACTGTGATAGCGGGAAAAAACGTGCAGTCGCGACACTTAAAGCCGCGTGCTCACCGCGGCTGTATGTTTGCAACGATGCCGAGAGACGTTTGTGCCGACCTCGTGAATGTGCTTCCTCCTCAACCGGTCAGTGAACGCTCGGCACCCCTGACAGAGAATGGGAATTGTCAGTCTCAATGTTTCTCAAGGAGAAGTGTGCTGTTGCAGCGGTCCCTGTGAATTTAGAGTCCAGGCGTGCAGTAAACCGGATGGCAGCACTGCATAAACCAGGGAACCCCAACGCTGGTTTGGGATAGCCACAGGTTATATTGTTCCCCCCCTTCCCCAAGAAGTTACTTGATCAGTTAAAGTATTTGATCGACATAAATTCACCTGTCTTCTTATTTGCGAACTCCTTGCTGCTCTAAGGTTAAAAAATGTTTCGCAATTCCCAGTTTGAATGATCTAATTACTGGCACGTTTTAGCGGGGTGATCGTTTTGTCCTACTCATCCGGGTTTTTTTTTATTATTCACGAAGTAACTTTGAAGCAGTCACCCGCGTTGCATGAGACGCATACCTGGAACACTTCCACACACACGGGCATAAACTATATCACTTCGCGGAAGCACAGACATTCCATGACTGGCGTCTACCGTAAGCGCGTTAGAGTGCAGACGCCGGTCATAACCGGAATAGTAATATGCACGCGCATTAAAAAAAAAACATTCGAGAGTATCGCAATTCCATCGGAGGACTAATATACAGGTAAACCGGACTTGTTTCAAGTTACTGCTTGAAGCGTCAAGTTGGACGTGAACGGGCAAATCAATGTGAGTGTGTGCGTGTGTGTGTGAATGTGTGAGAGAGAGTGTAGCGGGGGTGGAGGGTTGGAGAGAGAGTTTATGTCCTCTGTCTCCAAACAAATGTTAATATCCCGTTCTTCTCCGTCAGACTCAAATTTGCCAATTTGCACACGACGATACGGCGGATTCCTTTTACTGAAGGGGAAAAGATGCAGCATCGGAAGTTCTGGGGATTTTCTTACATTGGATTCTATGTGTGGACGTCGCTTCTCTTCAAAGGTTGGCTATGACTTAACTTTTGTCTCGCTTAATCAACCCGTGTAAATCTTCATTCCTTTACCTGCGATGTGTGCCGGTGGTCGACCTTTCGTTGCTTTTAATAATCAGTAACATTGCATGTAAAATGTTTGATAGTGAAGTCAGTGCATATAAAAACATTGCATTTAACTGCACCGGACTTGACAGGACCGGTACCGGTCAAATCAATCATTTGATACTTGCTATGCCTCGAACCATAAGAAAATTACTTAAGTGCTTCAACATCACTTAAAAAGTGACTTCTCTACTCTCTGGGGTGCGGTAACAATTCGTGTATTATGATACATTTTTAACTTTTAAAATGTTTTATTGTAGCTATAGAGTGTACTCAAGCTTACGCGTAGAATCTAATGCCAGCCTGGATTGTGGCATATGCCGTTCGCGTCGGTTTGCTTCTGTTGTTTACACAGTGCAATACTGTTTTGGGGGATTTCACTCATTTCCATAACGGGTATTGTGCATTGATACCAATTTCAGCAGCCCTCTGTTATATAGCAGGACACCCTGCTGTAATATATTTTAAAGGAGGGAAAGAAAGGCCATTTACTCATTTACTTTGTTGCTAACGGATTGTTTATTAGAGAGAAAGATAGAGAGAGCAGGGGAGATACCAGTGTGCGTACTACAGCGCGTGTTCCGCGGGATTCACCCTTTGGCGCACCGACCTTTTAATACCGAGCCAACATCTGGTCTCGCCATCACGAACACAGGGGGATTGAGCCCAGTGTCCGTCTCATAAAAATGTAGAGCACTAGCCTTCCTTCTGCGCTATGATCTGTGAATAATAGTTTCTAGAAACCGTGACAATAGGGAGGGAATGGCGCTTAACTGATTCGGCGTCGTGCGCCACGGCGAATCAGCGTCGGGAACTCATACACTCCAGAAATAAGTGAATTATTTCATGGTGAAGATATCGTTGCGAAACTGCAAACACTTGATTTTACAGTCTTTCCCTTCTCCTTTCACAGTCCAAATGCAGTAAGCTAATTGGAGAGTCTGATTTGCCTGTAGGTGCGAGCGTCTGAGTGAACGGCCTGTGTGTGCATTGTGTGCGTGTGAGTGTGTGCTGTGTGACGGTTTGGTGACCTGCCCGGTGTATTCTAGCGTCTTGCTCACTGCATGCTGGGATAGGCTCTTGGAACCCCTGTGACCCTGACCAGCAATAAGCGGTTTAGAAAATGGATGGATGGATGGATAGATGTTTCTGAGAAGAAGGAATAGTTACGATTACACTGTTAGGGATCTGGTTATACTCGCATATGTACCATAGATAGATAAAACATGAATAGATTGTGTAGATACAAACTAATAATGGGAGGATAAGCCTTTGTGAGTTGTATAAAGCATCAGTTGTGACCGATTTATTTATATTTTTTCTGCATGATCTAGGGTGGCATCTCTATTAAATTGAACGTTTTAGTATAACACATATATGACCCTTTACATACTGTATGGAAAATATAATCATATGTATATATCAAACAATGTATTTGACTGGAGTTCCTGTATAAGTGGTTATTTTTGCTATCATAATTATAGTCTGTAAATACTGAATATGATTGTGTGTTTACTTGATTGGGCAGTACAATCTTTTTTTTAAATTTAGAAATCTATTAAATATCAAAGTGACTTACTCATAAAACAGGAAGATTGGTAGAATAATACATAAAAAGACAAAGTGCATTATGGGTAGATTGAACAGAATTAAATGCATTGTATCAGAGAAACACCTGTGGCCTAGTTTAGTTGCCCCTTTTTATTACAGTACTACAAGCTTGTGCTCTGAAGTTTTAACTGGGAAATAAATCAATATTTAATCAGCTTTCTTTGTTATTTATTTATTTAATCTAACCTTCCGTGGTTTTAGAAAGTGGTGTGAATCAATGCTGTACTCGAGAATGTCCTCTCGCTCCTCTTCTGTCCTGGACATTTGCAGTGCAGGTTCTTTTGCCTTTCCCTGGTTGTTCAAGGTCAGAACGATGTGAGACTGGAATCTTCCACTTCCCCCTGCAGAGTAAATTGATGTCTCACTGTGGCAGAGTTTTTGTGGCAGAGTACAAAAAAATCATATCTCTGATACAAATTCCCTGTTGATTACAATGTCCTAATGATTACCTACACTTGTTATTGGCCTGATTTAAAAAGAAAAAACTCCTGTGGGGACTTAGCATTGGCTTCAGTAACTGAATGATGATCACAATCATTTTCTTTTAAATAGTGACTCATCTCATGAATGGTTGTTTTTGTCGGGCAGTATGCTCTTCTGGGTCCATAGGGAAATTACAGGATTCTGATTGGTCTAAGATGACAGCACAAAACAACCAATTATAACAAGCAATGGGAGTGCTAAGCTAAGGACAAAGGGCATTGCAGTTAGATTGAACAGGTGCCCTAATGAGATGCCTCAGACAGTGTTGAGTCTCCAGATTCAGGTTCTTCACCCCTTTTCCCCGCTGTTAGCCCTGGGTGAGTAATGGTTGAGCTAGAACCTGAACACTTTCTGCTGTTTCAGCAACGCTGCGCCAGTCTGACTTCCATTAGACAAATGGGCATGTAATCTCCCCAGCATTAGGGAGAAGAGGTGGGGATTAGGACCCCCCTTTGACTTGTGGGAGGATGGAGGGTATCAACCTGCTGTTGAATTTCTACACTCAGGGAGTTCTAGCAGAGATACCAAGGCACAAAAAACAGCAGAAACCAAGATGTTTGCACTCATTTCTCAGAAACTCATTTCCTGGTACCAATGAGCTGGAGGGCCTGGTGATTGTAAATAGGGACAGGATTCTGTTGCCGGGGGGAAAATTAAAGTGTGTGGTGATATATTTTACCCTGGTGACTTACACAGCCCCCGTTCTTCAGGATGGACAGCAAACCTGCTCAGTCCCCCTGAGTCAGTTTGCTCTGTTTGTCTCCTTTTGTTCGTTATTTTCAGGTAGTTTTTTTGCAGTGGAATTTTCACTGAGCTCTGTCTCTACGCTGAGACACACAGGAGAGGCTATTCAGCACTGAGATAGACACCAGGGAAATCAAGTCATCTGTCTGAGCTGCAACTCATTGGTGTGTGTGTGTGTGTGTGTCTGTGTGTGTGTGTGCAATGCTCACTCCAGGAGGGTCCTGCATTATACTGATGCATAATTATTTATGACACTTTGTTTTCGTGTCTCAGTCTCTCTGAAATGAATGGGCCTGGCAGGAGTACCCATGTGAAGCCTCTTTGGCTGTGAGCATGTCTTCATTATCTGTTGTGTCCACCTGCTTTATTTTTTGTCATGTAACCTGTAGCTGCTGCCTTCATTGTTCATAACCTTGCTCTCTCTCTCTCTCTCTGTCTCGCTCTCTCTCTTTCTCTCTCTCTCTCCCTTTCTCTCTCCCTCCCTCCCTCCTTCCTCTCCTCCCTCTCTCTCTCTCTCTCTCTTTCTTTCTCTCCCTCTCACTCTTTCTTCCTGATTGCATTGTAAATTCAGCTCAGGTTCCCGCAGTCTGTTCCATCCCTCCTGGTCTGCATGGTGTGAATAGAGCTAAATTACCTGCAGTCCAGATTTCAGCCGATGTGAACTCAAAAGCGCCTGGAGGCATTACAGTGGTGAAAGGCTCCTGAAAAACCACACACACACACACACACACACGCACACACACACATGCACACGCACACACACACACACACACACACACACGCACACACAGGCATGCACATGCACACACACACACACACACACAACCATGCTCATGCACACACACACACACACACACACACACACACGCATGCACATGCACACACACACACACACACACACACACACATATACACATATATGCATATATATATATATATATATATCAGGGCCAACAGCTGGGGGGTGTTTAAGTTCTTGATTTCAGAGCTGAGCTGCTGATTTTTAAAGACCAATGGGGAGGGGTTGTGTTGGTTTGAATGGGGCAAAAGGTTATGGCATCACATTTAACAGAATAGGTCACCCTCAAAATGGGTGTTTTTCAGGCACTTTCTCAACTTGAAAAGCCTTTTGATCCAAAAATAACAACTCTTCACAGCTTTTTAAAAAATATTAAAATGTAACTTTTTTTCAATTTTGGTGGCTGTATGTGCAATTCTGACCGTAACACTGAAGGATTTAAATTATATTTATAGGTTTTTATTTTATTTTTATAAACCCGCTCAAGTGGCTAAGCAGAGTCACCTGCTGTGCCATTAGAATCTGTCTTCTTTTAAAGCCGCAGCAGAACTGCTGATTTACTGCTTCTGCACTACCCAGCACCTTGCACTGATATGAGGTGCCAGTCACTGTAAGAAGCTCCAGCGTTGGGTCATTACCCGTGCCCCACAGCTGTGTGGGAACCCAGCGCTGGGTCCTCTCTCAGCTGGGGGGCACAGACCCTGCTGGGCTGGTGTAGCCGATCTTCGGGAGTTTGTTCAGCCGGCGGTGGTGTGTAGTGGGAAAGCCCACTGACCCCCTCCCCTCGCCCTGCCCGCTGCTGTGTGGGAACGCGGATAGCTCTGTGTGTGCGGTGCTGTGTGTGTGAACACGGATAGCTCTGTGTGTGCGGTGCTGTGTGTGAACGCGGATAGCTCTGTGTGTGGTGCTGTGTGTGAACGCGGATAGCTCTGTGTGTGTGGTGCTGTGTGTGAACACGGATAGCTCTGTGTGTGTGGTGCTGTGTGTGAACACGGATAGCTCTGTGTGTGCGGTGCAGTGTGTGAACGCGGATAGCTCTGTGTGTGCGGTGCTGTGTGTGAACGCGGATAGCTCTCTGTGTGCGGTGCCGTGTGTGAATGCGGATAGCTCTGTGTGTGCGGTGCTCTGTGTGTGAACACGGATAGCTCTGTGTGTGCGGTGCTCTGTGTGTGAACACGGATAGCTCTGTGTGTGCGGTGCTGTGTGTGAACGTGGATAGCTCTGTGTGTGCGGTGCTGTGTGTGCGGTGCTGTGTGTGAACGCGGATAGCTCTGTGTGTGCGGTGCTGTGTGTGAACGCGGATAGCTCTGTGTGTGCCACATACCTTTAAAATATTTCTTTAAAAAAAACAACCATTATTTACAGCACAGCTGGTATGGTACGGCTCTGGGGATGGTAAAAATAGAAAATAAAAAGAAACATAAAAATGTGGCTTCGGCATCGTAATTTACCAAGATGTTACACAACCTTTCTGCCACACTGTAAAAAAGTTTCTGTAATGGTTCATGGGTGGGAATGAGCAGCATTGTTAAGAGTTTCCTTTTCCACATGACCGATTCAGGAAATGCGCGTAAACGAGGAACACAGAGGCGACAGAGCGTTTGTGCGCGTGTGTGACCAGCGTGTGTGTGTCTGACCAGCGTGTGTGAGACCAGCGTGTGTGTGAGAGCGTGTGTGTGAGAGCGCGTGTGTGAGAGCGCGTGTGTGTGAGAGCGTGTGTGTAAGAGCTCGTGTGTGTGAGCGTGTGTGTAAGAGCTTGTGTGTGTGAGCGTGTGTGTAAGAGCGCGTGTGTGAGAGCGTGTGTGTAAGAGCTTGTGTGTGTGAGCGTGTGTGTGAGCGTGGGTGTGAGCGTGTGTGTAAGAGCGCGTGTGTGTGAGCGTGTGTGTGAGAGCGTGTGTGTGAGCGTGTGTGTGTGAGAGCGTGTGTGTAAGAGCTCGTGTGTGTGAGTGTGTGTGTAAGAGCTTGTGTGTGTGAGCGTGTGTGTGAGCGTGTGTGTAAGAGCGCGTGTGTGAGCGCGTGTGTGTGAGCTCGTGTGTGTGAGCGTGTGTGTGAGCGTGTGTGTAAGAGCGTGTGTGTAAGCGCGTGTGTGTGAGCGTGTGTGTGAGCGTGTGTGTAAGAGCGTGTGTGTAAGCGCGTGTGTGTGAGCGTGTGTGTGAGCGCGTGTGTGTGAGCGTGTGTGAGACTGTGACTGCCTAAGTGATGGAGCAGAGGCGGGGCTGGAATAGTGAGGCTGTGGTAATGAGACTTGCAGAGCAGGCAGACGAGCCGTCAGCTGGAGCTGCAGCGGGACAGAAGGACACTGCGGCATGAATCCGCAACTTCCGCTGCACTTCATTTTTTAATCCTGTTTTAGTTGTTTTTTAATCGTGACAAGCGCTCGCTTGTTTTTATCTACGGACAGCTAAATTGATGCACTCCCGTTTGTGGCTTTTATGACCCCGCACTTCGCGGTGACGTCGATTCCAGTATTTCGTGAACGATGGTTATACAACTGCGACCATTTCTCCATTCCGTCTGCGTGATGCGTTCTGTGGCATCTTGATGGATCCCAGCGACACAACCATCTGCTCCTGATGGTCTCTTCCAGTCGCCGCTCTATGGAGATGTATTTATGTCGTAGTTTTTATGTTTCACTCCCCCGCAGATCGCGTGCAGCGCTGCTTATAGCTAAGTGAACAAGCGCAGGGTAATGTGCATTTTCCGCTTAATTCTTCGACTACCTTCTTCCTTTTGGTTTCCTGTTACAAAGCTGTACGATCAGAGTGTTCTGCTGTACAGGGGTCCCGCATGTGAAAAGAGTTGGCCGTGTACACTTGCTTTAACACTATTGGCACAATCCCCACTTGGGTTCTTCCTGCTTTTGTCATAATTTGACAAATAAAAATGGGCACACGTTATTGACTTGCACTCTATCCATTATTGATTTCCCTTCTGAAGTTTAATGACACCATGACAAATAAGCTTCCCACATGTGCAAACAAATGTACAGGGCATGAGTAATTACACACACACACACACACACACACACACATGCAAGCATGCACTGACACGCACACGTGTATGTGCCTATTTGTAAGTATGTTTATGCTATCTGGACTGCACATGACTTGTTTGTGGTGGGCTGTGCTAAAAGCCTGCTTATGAGTTTGGGATAACTGCCCTTTCAGGGAGACACTGATCTGTGTAAAGGGGCGGGACTGTGATGGCCTTGCTCAGTGCATGACCCGGCTCGTTCTCTCCCGCGCGTGTGTCTCAGGCTGTGGCGATGGCCTTGCTCAGTGTGTGACCCGGCTCGTTCTCTCCCGCGCGTGTGTCTCAGGCTGTGATGGCCTTGCTCAGTGTGTGACCCGGCTCGTTCTCTCCCGCGCGTGTGTCTCAGGCTGTGATGGCCTTGCTCAGTGTGTGACCCGGCTCGTTCTCTCTCGCGCGTGTGTCTCAGGCTGTGGCGATGGCGGTTGTGGCGGAAACCTCACTCCTCTTTCCGTGGTTGCGTTTGGTTTTTTTTGCTTCACATCAGCATCGCGTGCGGCAGCTGTCCTTTAGGCCAGTGATTCAAAAGGCTAAAGAACCTGAGTTTCCCGCTAAGCCAGAGATTTCCAGCCTTAATGCAGATGTGCATGTCCTAATGCTCTCTGCAGAGCTGCTAAGCAGGGCATTATGCAATGAGTATGTACTCTATAGTCTGAACCTGTTAGCTCACACGAAACCACTAGCATCATCAGTGATTGGTCATGGTGTTTCTTTTGGACCAATCATTGGTTGTGTTATAGGGTTTGCTTGTGTTAAAAAGGTTTTCACATGCTAAAGGTCTCAGTAAATCAGGCCCTGAGCCCAAGAGAACTTAATGTATTATAAATGTATGACCTTTCTGACCTGACCTATGTTTACTGTGTGAACTGGACTTCATGTGTTTGTAGCTATAAATAACTACATAATGAGTATCGGACCTGAGTTCTGGCCACCCGATGGAAACCTTGTGTTCTGTGCTGTAACATGAACTTCCTGAATTCTGTAAGAGCTGATGTTCTGGGTGAAACGGGCTGTTTTGTCCATGGCTAATGCTATCCATCTGCCCCCTGAGCTGCATGTCTGAGGAAGGAACAGCCGTTTGCGGTTCTGTCCAGCTGAGATCTGAGGTGATATCAGCTGTGAGCGCAGGTACCGGGATCGTGAGGAGCCTGAGAATTAAGCAGACTGCAGAACCCGGCAGAAATATCCTGTCAACCTCAGTGTATAAATGAGAATTTCATTCTGGCATCATTATTCACTAGATGCCTTCCTACACATCACCACCAAGTAGTGTACATCCACTGAGGTGAACAGAATGGCTTATTTTATGTATTTTGACAGATTATAGATGAAATAAAAAATCTCAAGAAAAAAATATCTTTTCATCATCATCAAAAACATTTATTTTCAAATGCCAGCCATAGTTTTCATCAAATAATGCAGTCATGCAATCTGTCACATAATCACAGTCAAACTCTTAAATGTTGTGATCACCCCTTTTTCTGAGCTACCCCAAGAGGATGGCAATGGTGGACATGACCTGTTGAATAATTTGGGAGTCCTCGTACCCTTTTAGGGGGGGTCCAACCCAATTCCATTTGAATTCCAGGGTGATTTCACAATGAAAAGTGGTTTCAAATGTTTTTCAGACAGAAAAACAAAGTGATAGGAACTATTGACTCGAGCCATTATTCTAATGTTCTACTGACTGCAGTAGAATATAGATCCAGGAACTGGCTGAACTACCGTTTGCCTTTGGAGACTAGAAGGCTCACTCTCGAATGCTAATTGTTTACAGGCCCTACTGATTATCCCTGGAGCAGTCAAATGCAGTTCAGCAGAATCAGACTGCAGAAAAACATCAAATTCAAAGCCTTTATTACGCAGGACAGAAATTAAGTACTGGCGTAGGTGCATCTGTACCAAACCACTGAGCCCCTCACTGCAGGGGAGACTGAGGAATAGGGGCACAGATGGGGAGGAAGTGTACTGCCAAAAACTGCAAACATGGTAAACAAATCAACAAGTATTTTGGATACAAGTCATAGAGAAAAAAAATGTGATCAAACATTCCAGTAATCTGCTGGATAACTGCAATCACACAATGAGCTGTGTACTCAGTTTGGCTGCGCTGAAGTTGGAGAGCCAAGCGGTGGAAAAGGACAGGGTGTGAAAATGCGATTTGGTCGCGGGTTTTATGCGGAGTCCCCTCCTGAAGCCTGCTGACTGTCATTCAGCACATTCAGCTCTGGCAGAGGCCTTGCTTACACTGTGGGGCAGTGCAGATGGGATGCTGGAACAGGCTGATGCTCACCCAAAAACCTCCTCACTGGCAGCACAAACAGAATTCTGCTGATGTCAGTTTGTCCCTCTTTGCCCCATTGACTTAAAGCCAGGCGGTTTTGATCAGACTGCAATGCTTCGTATTTGCGTAAGCAGTGGAAAGGTAGAGCTCTTTCTGATTGGACGTACTGTATGCTACGCCAACGTGCCTGCCTGCGTTTAATGGCCGTGATTACCGAGGCAGCCGGGAGCTGTGGTTTTAGGATCTGATCCGATCCCAGATGGGCTACTGCAGTGTCCTTCAGCTGCTTGCTTAACCTGAATTGCCTCAGCCGAAGCACGTCTGTGTAGATGGAACACAGTGGAAGCCCTCGCGTAACCCCAGATGAGGACATCTGCTGTGCAAACACACAGCAGTATTGCTTTATGCAGGGCTTTCCCAAAATGCCCCCTTTGAGAGTGTACAGTAAGCTCCCCTGAAGTGCCTGTCCGAGGTCATTCAATTATTCTCAGTTCAGAGTCCTGTGAGCTTTATCACTGCTATGAAAGCCCCACGGAAGCTTTAGACGTAAACCCAGCCAGTGTTCTGGAACTCTGTTGCTTTCAGTCACCAGCAGTGATTGTTACAGCAGCATTAGAACATTCAGTTAAGAACGTTCTAATCACATATTTGTGATTTTTTTACCTTAATGGGTTATAAAAGTTTGGAAATGCAAGGCCAATCAAACAAACAAAAAAAGAAACAAGTATATATAAACATAATGATTAAAGGGATAGTTCTCTTTCTGTCTTTTTATGTTCTTTCAGTTTTATTGTATATTTTCAGCTAGTCTAGACAGTTTTTTTTGTGCAATGAAGTTTTAGATATTTAGAGGAGTTTCTGACTCCTGTAATAATGGCAGGTAAAGGTCATTTAAGGGTTTGTGGTGCAATGAAGGGAAATAATCTTGAATAACTCCAAAGCAGCTAGAGCAGTGGTGTCATGTCTCCAGTGCTTGTACATACTTGTAGGTATAAGGCATGATAAAAAAAACACAAGTACTACAGGTGATTTAAAGCACTTAATGCTCTTAAATTGAATTGTCCTCACGTAGAAAACCCATCATGTAGGATTAACGGGTAAATTAAATTTCCTTGTTAACTTAAATGAATTGGAAAGCAATCTCAAATTTCTCATACTCACCCCTGTTGAATATTAATGAGTTTAAAGACTTCATTTTTATAAAACTGAGTAAAGTGTAATATTTCCAGATGAAAGGGAGGCTCGTGACCTCTTATTTTAATCAGAAATGGGGTTTATTTTGGGGTTTTTCTCTCATAATTCACTTTCTCAGAAATCAGAGCGAAGAAAGGGGATAAGAAGTGGTCCAAATATTTTTTGATCTCCAGGTCAAAAAATAATCCCTGCGGTGAATTAGGGAATGATTGGGATGTGGGTTATCTGCTGTTGGGGTCATGGTACCGTGGTGAGTTAGAGAGGGATTGGGATGCCAGTTATCTGCTGTTGGGGTCATGGTACCGTGGTGAGTTAGGGAGGGATTGGGATGCCAGTTATCTGCTGTTGGGGTCATAGTACCGATGTGGATTAGGGAATGATTGGCATGCGGGTTATCTGCTGTTGGGGTCATGGTACCGATGTGAATTAGGGAATGATTGGCATGCGGGTTATCTGCTGTTGGGGTCATAGTACCGATGTGAATTAGGGAATGATTGGCATGCGGGTTATCTGCTGTTGGGGTCATGGTACCAGTGTTCTGGGTGAGCTCGAGGCTTACACCCCCTCCTCCTAGACGTTTTATGAGTCTATTTTTCACTGGGAATCGGATGTCTCTTTAATTCAGGCTTATCGCACGGCAGCTAATTCAAATTTAACGGCAGGTTGCTTTTTCTGTCCTAAGTTGCACAACTTAATTTTGTCCCCTTTGATTCTGACGGGGTTCACGGAGCTCGTTAAATGGCTCGTTAACAGTCAGGCTGAGGAACGCAGCTCTTAGTGTATCAGTGCTTCTCCGCGGATAATGCTGGTGTGAAGTATATTAAGGACGTCCCCCCCCCCACTCCCGCCCCCCTCTCGCTGTCTCTGGGCCATGCCCCTGCTGCTGCGTAACCCTGAAAAAAAACTTCATTACCAGATGAAAGGAGGACACATGAACTCTTCTGTCGGTCATAAATTAAATTGCGTATTAGTGAAATTCCATATGCCCTCCTTTCATTTTTAGGTTCATTTGAATAAACCTAAAAGTTTCAGTTGAGCAAACCTAAAAAAGTCAGAGTCAGGCCCCACAAAGCCACCTTAAACGATTGAGCAGCCACTCTAGACTAGAGCGGCAGATGCCAGAGAACAAGGCTGTGGTTTCCAGATGGGCAGAATGGAGCCCGGAGTGTCGTACAGCTCTAAAGCCTTTCTCAACTTGCGCTAGCAGACTTACTGGAGGTTCTGTGGAGGATCGTAGCTTCTGTATCATTCACTCATAAAGAAAACCTCATGTACTGTAGAGGAGAAACGAAGACAATGTACAGTTCTACAATTTACAGTTTAATGATTTGGCGAGATGCAAGAATCACTGCAGCCAGAGATCGGCAGAGTTACACTCGTAGAGCTCCTCTGCCATGGTGCTTGCCTCAGGATCAGTGATGTAAAAGAGGGGGAAGGGTTTTTTAATCAAAACATCGAGCCGAGTTTTGTGGGGAGCAGTCAGCGGATCGGCCTTCATGGCCGGTTAGGGAAGGCCGGTTAGGGAAGGCCGGCTAGGAAAGGCCGGTTAGGGAAGGCCGGTTAGGGATGGCCGGTTAGGGAAGGCCGGTTAGGGAAGGTCGTTCCAGTCGGCAGAGAAGGTGCCTTATAATGAGCCCCTCCTGCAGTACCACTCACCCCAATACGGGCTGATGGAGGCGGGCATGCGTGGCACAGACTGGCACAGACTGGTGCTGGCTGGCCTGGTGTGAGGGTAATCCCTGGCTCTCATCTGGGGGGCGTCTTTAAAAACAAAATTGGCAGCAATGGGTGTGAAAAAAGGGGGGGGGGGTTGTGATTCTTGAATTTTGGAAACATCTCGATTGCATCTTGTGGGAGCTATGCTCACAGCCAGCCCGGCTGTTTATCATATTTATAATATCTCTGCTCTGATCCGTAGATCAAAGCCGATGTCTGGGTCTCGCCAGTGAAGCATCAGAGCTGCTGCAGACTTCAAGAACTTCCTGAAGTCCGGGATCCCAGATCATAAGCTCATAGGCTCAGAGCTTTTCTCTCTCTCTCTCTCTCTTTCTCTTTCTCTCTCTCTCCCTCCCTCTCTCTCTCTCTTTCCCTCTCTGTGTGTATGTGTGTGTCTCTCTCTTCTAAGCCTGTAATCTGTAGATAATCTTTCTCTGGTTTTAAAACCTAGCAAATGGCTTGACTTGGCAGAGCAAATGACTGTGAGAAGCACGTATGATGGTTACAATGACATCTGCAGCAACACAAGGCCACTGGCTGGTATTGACCCCGCCCAGGCAGCAGGTATAAGGAACAAGTCTCATTAACAGACAAGAGAAGTGCCATGAAGTTTTTCCCTTGATTTATGTCATACTGATACTTTTCTAAAAGATACCGCACTGTACTGCTCTGTTTCCTACACTTACTTTTGGAGGCGAGGAAGAGGAAGAGGAAGAGCTTTGCTTTGCTCCGCTCACTCAGCCTCATAATTTACCTCACAAGGACAACATCCCCGGCATCCTCACATAACTACATCCCCACTAGTCTGGCGATGAACAGATTGATAATGTGATGACTGTGTTTGTGTTATTATACTGAACACGATGCCGTAACAGGAAAGACATTTTAAAACCATCCGGCGCACAAGAAAAATCAATTTGCAATAGGAGATAAACAGAAGCAGAGACCTTTGGCCTCGGCTGAGTTGGAAAGCTGTTTTTCAGAGAGTTTTCTGTCCAGCAGATATGGTACAGAAGGGAATAAATAAGGATTCAGAGCAGGGGGCAGGAAAAACCTCGCGGGGAAAAGAGCAGAGAGACGTTCCCGAAACAAAGGACACAAAGACAAAAACATGCAAAGAAAGAGAAAAAAGTATGGCAGGTAACAGAGGGAAGGGTCTCCACGTTTGGACTCGTACCACTGGGGACGCAGGGGGTAACATCATACACAGCTCAGGGTCAGAGACTAACATTCAGCTTCATCCTCAGCTATACAGAGCGAGAAGCAAACAGCGAGCTCTTCCACCACACATCGACCCGCCCGGCCTGATGTCTCCTCCACCACACATCGACCCGCCCGGCCTGATGCTGTTTTATTCATCTCAGATGAAGAGCGGTTTCCACCGCAGTCAGTAATGTGGCTCCCCTGTGTGAAACACCTCGGCCTGAAAGGGTATTTATTCATGGTTCCTCCAGGTGGGAATCATGGTGCTACCTGCACTCTGCCAGCAGGTCCCTTTATAACAGAGGTCCCCCTGGTCCCCCTGGTCCCCCTGCTCACACCTGTGCGATGTAACCTTTTGGGTCTGTTACAGCTGCATCTGCAGCGCAGCCAGCATCATTCCCTGCAGCCTGCTGAATACAGTCTGCCCAACAGACCTTTATTTAACCAGGACGGTCTACTGAGAGCAAATTCTCATTCACTGATTTTAACCCGACTGTGGGAGGAAACTGGAGGAAACCCTCACAAACACCATGCAGAGAGGCCAGGACTCAAACCCAGCACCTCCTTCTTGCGAGGCAACAGTGCTGACCCCTGCACCACTGCACCACTGCACTGCCCAAAACCAGAAACATGAGCTGCATTTCCTCCATTGCAAGCTGCTGTAATGTCTGTAAATGTCAGACATTGCCACTGCTTTATTTTCAATGGAAAACACCATGTGTGGGTGGCAGGAAAAGTTCAACCGTAACGATGCTCCCGGGAGTCAATGGCTCTCGAGTGTTTGGCGAGGCTCCCGTTGGCTGCACCGCTGCTGAGAGGAGGCGATGGAACTCGAGCTGACATACCCCTCCAGCCCCGCCGCAGCTTCCATTATGACATCACAAAAGGGCCGTGATTACAGGCAGAGGTGGATCTGTTCTCACGACCCTGTCCACTCACGGATAAGTGTGCCTGCCCCCGAGAGTGCAGTCTGGAGCAGGGTAGACCAATGGAGAGCTTCCCAGCTCATCAGGCTTAATGCTACATGCGTTCAGACTGCTGTAATATCTGCACCAGCATTTTATCTGCTCTCAGCCACTCAGGCTGGTACCAAGCTGCCTGTCAGGCAGGTTCCATTGCAGTAATAGATCCATTACAGTGATCATAAAGCATAAATACAAAACAACTGTAAACTTTTGCCACTCTTTTTCATCTGAAAGGCTAATCGTTGCAGCTGAATGGCAGATTAAATATTTATGAATTTAATTATATTTCATGGGGCATGGAAAAAAAAAACATATCAAATGAAAATGTTTAGCTTAATTACTTTCAGAAGTCACAGTCAATAAATAAATTTGTGTATAATAATAATAATAATAATAATAATAATAATAATAATAATAATAATAACAAAAAAACGAGGACTGGGTTGGGACAATTTTGTCATTTTTTTAATTTGTCCTGGTAGAGAAAAACTGTATTTTGCATTTCTCACAGAAGTCAAATAGCCAAAGGAAGAAGTCAGAGATATTCGGTCTAAAGTGTTCTCAGCAGTGTTATTGGCTGTTCACAGCTCTTGGCATGCAGCTAAATAAAATAATGAAGGTTTCCTTTATGTCCCATAAGTCCTGTATAATGAAGCAGACACTGTTTACTTAAAACTTAACCGATTGGTTCCTGGAACTCCTAGAGAGCCTCCATTTATTGATGAGCGATGGACTATTGGAATGCAGATTTGAATCGCACATTAGATGCATAACTTGAGACTTTGTCAGTCTATGTATACTATATACCTGCAAAAAACACAGAAGATGAGCCTGTCTGTGTGTGTGTGTGTGTGTGTGTGTGTGTGTGTGTGTGTGTGTGTGTGCGTGTGTACATGAGAGAAAGGAGAGAGACTGAAAGAAAGAGGTCAACAAATTTGTCTTTGTCTGTGCTGCAGTTGTACATTTCGTTCTGATGATTTTTTACGCTTTGGTGTTACATTTGTTTAAGCCAACTATTAATAGAAAGGTAAATATAGAAGCATATTCATGCATCTGTGAATAAGAGAAAGAGTAATATTACTCTTGTCCGTAAGGTTTCATGCCAGAAGCGATTTTTCACACATGAACCAGCACAGAGAAATGTTGTATTCCTCCGGGGGTGGGGGTGGTGGGGGGCAGGGACCACAAAGAGGCTTCTAGTTCTCCTCTTCATCCAGAGTAATATGGCTTCACATTGTCTGTCTTAGCACATATGCCTGGGGTTAACTGGCGAATGTAGAACGAGCTGTGAATGTTTCCTTTATGTAAAAACTGGGGAGAATATTGTATAGACCGCTCAATCTTTCATAAAGTAGCAGACCAAGAGTGTGCACATATGGGGCTGTGTGTATGTATTGGTGCATGTGTGTCTGTGTGCTTGTGTGTGTGTCTGTGTATGCATGTCTGTACATGTTCATGCAATGATGCATTTGTGGTTTGTGTACATATATAGCCTATGTAAATGTGTTTGTATGTTTTATATATCCAGTTCTCAAGCTGCAGTAGCCTATCAGGCATGTCTAACTCCTCTGTTTAATCTCATAGCCAGAATGATTGATACAGTGCTGCATGTTTATTAAGAGCACACACTATGAGACAGTTCAGTACTTAATTAACAGGTCGACACTACAGTATCAGCCTAAAGCGTGAAGAACTGAGCCAGACCCAAACACTGAGCCGGACCCAAACACTGAGGCGGACCCAAACACTGAGCCTGACCCAAACACTGAGCCAAACCCAAACACTGAGCCGGACCCAAACACTGAGCCAAACCCAAACACTGAGCCGGACCCAAACACTGAGGCGGACCCAAACACTGAGCCTGACCCAAACACTGAGCCGGACCCAAACGCTGAGCCGGACCCAAACACTGAGCCGGACCCAAACACTGAGCCGGACCCAAACACTGAGCCAAACCCAAACACTGAGCCGGACCCAAACGCTGAGCCAAACCCAAACACTGAGCCGGACCCAAACACTGAGCCAAACCCAAACACTGAGCCGGACCCAAACGCTGAGCCAAACCCAAACACTGAGCCAAACCCAAACGCTGAGCCGGACCCAAACGCTGAGCCGGACCCAAACACTGAGCCAAACCCAAACACTGAGCCGGACCCAAACACTGAGCCGGACCCAAACGCTGACTCACTCACAGCACAACACAACACAATCTCTTTCTAATCAGATGGAAAGCACACGCCACAGCCATGAAGGCATCATCTACCTCCTATTTGCCCGGGCAGGTGGAGTGTGAGACCCATAAGCACACAGCCTTGGGCTATATGACCCCACAGACCTCATTAATAATGCAGGGCCATTTCTCCCCTGGTGTGATTTAAACAGCCCCAGTCACTGAGAGGAAATCATGTTCTCACAAACAGGGCCCAGCGTGCCTACCGTCTGAGTGCAGCTCTGCTGTACTCTGTGAAGCTCTGTGAAACCCATGTACCCAGCATGCCTACCATGTGAGTGCAGTCCCACTGTACCACAGCACTTCTGGCTCTGTGAAGCTCTGTGAAAGCCTTGTAGCCTGTGTGCTGGCTCTGTGAAGCTCTGTGAAGATCTGTGAAAGCCTTGTATCTATGCTGGGGCTCACTAGCTCCTTCGTTTCTAGCCTGATGATGACACAGTGTAGAAATGTGACTAGATTACCTTACTGTGCTAAAGATCCAGGTTCCTGATGCATGGAAAACATACAACCTGTTAACTTGCCATGGCCGGATGTTGTCATGGTCAACATTGTTGTCATGCAGTGTGCTGCTGTCCTGTTGATGTGTGTACCCCCCCCCCCCCCCGTCTTTTCTGCGGCAGGCTCTCTCCAGGGGGAGTACCAGCGGAGGCTGTACAACGACCTGCTGAAGAACTACAACCGGCTGGAGAGGCCGGTCCAGAACGACTCGGCGCCCCTGCTGGTGGAGCTGGGTTTGACGCTGCTGCAGATCATCGATGTGGTGGGTACCTCACCGAGTACCACTCGCCTCATTACTGAAGTCCCCAGGTTTCATAGGGTTATGTGATCGTTAGTGATGTTTATTTTTTTTTAAACATGATTTGGAATTTACTCTTGGATGCAGTAGTGTGAAAGTATGCAGGTGGGAGTAAATTATTTTCTTTGTCGTGGCCTACTTACAGCACTGAGAGAATGTCTCTAATGGAGGACAGCACTGTAATCTAATCTAATATAGAAAAAATATTTTTTAAATATATGGGTATCCAATATATTGAGGTTACTGGTTTGTCTTTTTTGTGACAATGGAAGTAATAATATTTTTTAGCAGTTAACACAGTAATCCAGCATTACATACAAGTGATATCAAAAGTATATTTGTGAAATGATTCCGGAAATGTACAACAAGTGCTAATTTGTATTTAGAAATATGCTGCAAAAAAATCTGTTTGCTGGCACGTTGCCCAGTGCCTCTCTGGGATTGAGTCATCGATTCAAAAAGCCCCAGAATGTGTAAATGTGCTTTTCAGCGCTCCGTATGTCACTGTTCATTAGTCACCCGGGCTCGGAGGCCACTGGAATGGAAATGTTGTGTTTAGCGGAGTTTTGTTTTACCCAAAGGGCCCTCCCCCTCTGGCGTGTGTGGTTTAATATGCTGCACAGGGCTGTTTGTTTCCCGCTCTCCTCCTGGCCTAGTGACTATCATTCACAAAGACACACGTTAATAACCTCACACACACACACACACACACACACTCTCTCTCACACACACACACACGCTAATAACCAGGCTCTATAACAGCACACACACACACCTCTGAGAGAGAGAAGGTCAAACCTGATGCAGCGTTAGGGGTTATGAATGGAGCTGCAGGCTGGAGCAGGATCCGCTACAGAGCCTTGAGTTTATAATGCGTAACGCCTGTTCTCACTTCCCTTATGGGATTTAACGCCGCTAGCCCCAGAATGCTAGCATTTTAAATGCTTGCATGCTTGTTATGTGCTCAGAATTAAGGATATAAGACTGCCCTCATCATATGCTTTAACATGCCTTTGCACACGCTCAGTTAGCAGATGACTCAAGCTTCACAGAGCCCATATAGCGGCCCTGACTGTGGGGTAGGTGACAGGCTTCACAGACCCCAGATAGCGGCCCTGACTGTGGGGTAGGTGACAGGCTTCACAGACCCCAGATAGCAGCCCTGACTGTGGGCATGTGACAGGCGTCTGTCTGTAGAGGAGGGGACAGATGTGTGCGTTTAGGGTGTTTAGGGTTCAGTGGAACAGGATGTGCTGATCAGTCATGTGTTCTGTGTCCGTCAGCGTCGCCAAACCCCATGCAATAGACACGATGGCGCGTGACTGGGGGGGTGCGGGGGGGGGGATGGGGGTGGTGGGAACTGCCAACCAGAGGGTGGATTTCTCAGAAGGCAGATTGGACCCCCCCAGCCCCCCCCCGATCTCTGGCGATGGACAGGGCGGGTCACACGCATGGCTGAACGCGTGCAGCCCAAAGCGTGTTACCCACACGGCTGCATGTGTGTCCCGCCGCACGCTTGGCATGTTCCCACAGCGTGTCCAGACCCGCGGAGCGTGACCACGGGCCCTAATGAGTCACATGTTCACTGTGGGCGGGGTTTAAAGCACACAGGCCCTTCACACGGGGGGGGGGGGGGGGGGGTGGGGGTGTAAGGGAGCGTTTAACTGCCTATCCCTACCGCCGGCGCTGCCTGCTCTTCAGAATGATTAAAGGTGACCAGCCACAGCCTCGCCAGAAGCACATCTTTCCAGAGCTGCATTTTTTATCATAAATATTGCATTTCTTATAGCAAAGCATGTGCTTCAAAATCAATACAAAAACACACTCACACAACTTACTCAAAAAAACTTACTCAAAATTCAGTCGCGGTACTGAATCTTCAGACAATGTAAATCAGTAAAATTTCAGGAAAGCACTCTTTTTAAATGATTTATTTCGGCTTAGATACGATACAGCAATACTGAGAAAAAAAATTTCTTTTTGAAAATTAACTGCAGAATTAGATTTTTGAACAGAGACGTATCATAATATATTAGACTATCGTTTGAAGGTCCTTTACTCTATGATGCAGTGAAATTGCGTATTTAATCTGAGAGTTCCATTATAACACAGCAGAGAAGGGGACTGCTCCTGTGCATTAAACTGTGCTCTGATCCTGTGATTGCAGTAATGAGAGGAAGAACAGGGGGAAGTAATTATGGAATACAGATGTTCAGTATGAGACATCTCCACAGATGTTCAGGTCTGGGGTAATTAATCCTTCTCATTCTTCCAGCCATGCCTGAAAGAGCTGCTTTCCCCTCACATTATCTCAGACCAAGATGCAGAGTAATTATGATATGCATTTTCCCGCTTTACTTTCAGTGAGGAATTTAAAGCTTCTTAGTGCATTTTATGAGATTTCTTGAATAGTATCTTTAAATTGGAATGGCTGCTCAGTGATATGTCCTTATTTGCATTCCCTCCCATATTTGTCCTCACTGTCTTGCACACGCACCCTCCTAAGACCTCCCAATTCATTTCTGTCCACTGTAGGGGACACCTCAAGAACAAAATTCTGAAACTGACACTACAAAGAACATCTAAAATAAATAAATAATAATAAAAAATGTTTAGATGAAAAATATTTTCCCTGTATCGTGCTTTTAACATTTGTATTAGCTCAATTAATTTTAAATACTTCAGCTACCTTCTGGTCCCAGGAGAGCACTCTGAAACCGAAGTGGGTGACACAGTGCAGACGAGTGAGCAGCTGGGCTTCAGGTCAGACTCCAGCGGAGTGTGGACCCCTGGGGTCGGCTCAGCCCGGCTCAGGCCTCCATTGTGGCTCCAGATGGCCGGGGAGCCCATAGGCCATGGCTGGGAAGCTGTGAAACTGTGGAATGCGTGACTTCCTCCTCATCGGTGCGTGTGCACGGGCAGCTGCTGCAGCCCAGACGCTAGCTGGCACAGGAGGCGGGGGGGGGGGGGGGGTGGCAGGGGGTGGCAGGGGGTGGGGGGGGCGATTGTGGGGGACGGAGCGGGCGAGGAGAGATTAACAGAGAACTTGCGCAGAAAGAGAAAGAGAGGGAAGACTGATCAGAAAAGGCTTGATTGAGCTGGAATAAATGACTGAACTCCATGTGCCCTTCCTGCATCACTACTGCAGTGCATTTCCTAAGATGTACTACTTCCAGAGAGTCACTAGCTTGGGATGGACCTCACTGCTCTCACACCAGTCATTCCTGTCCAATCTCCACACACAGCTCCAAGTGGAAAGTTTGAAACATTAGGTAATTGTTCGTTGGCTAGAATTTGTTAATGGCCTGAAATGTAATGCTATTACCGTGAATTGTTCATACAAAAAATATTGTTTGGATTTTTCTCATCACATTATATAAAAAAAGAAGTGAGGCTCTGCAAGGTGGCTCTGATAGGCCGGTCACTAAACCTCCAGTGGGCAGTGGGCGGGCACTGTTTCCCCTGGAGACCAATGGCCACGGGGTTCATATGCAAGTGCTTTTGAGATTTTTAATTTTATGCATTCATTACCTTTATGTTTTGCGCTGTTGTGTAAATGTTTTTTTTATTCTGTATAAACTGTTGGCATACTGCCGCTCAGTTTGTCAAGTCTCTCTTGTAAAAGAGATTTTAATCTGGTTAATTAAAGGTTAAATAAAATAAAATGAAGTATGCAGCTCCAGAGGTTGCATTAGCATTTTAGCGTGTAACACAGCCGGTGTGGTGGTCAGGCTCAATGCGTGCTGTGTGACTCTGAGTCATTGGAAGGTTATTGTGCCTATTGTTCAGGCTCATCTGGCTGAAAGATGAACTTCAGTAGCACCAAAGAGGCAATCTTTTCACACTTAGTGCTTTAATGCGATTTGCACATACGGTTGGCAAACTTCAGCAGCGTTAAACGACTCATTATTAGCTCGTATTACGAGAACGGAAGTGCGTGATTTTTCATCCAGTGCTCATTACTCAGTCTAACTGAGATGTAATCGGTACTGTTGAGTGTGAAAAAAGAAACAAGAGCGACTGTGAGCTCTAAGTGAGTGTGTTGTGTGTGTGTTTACTGAGCCTAGCCTAGCTCAGGGGTTAGCCCAGTGAACCACTGTTCAGTAAATACTGCATTACAAGGGAATGGGTGAGAAGAAACTGTGCTTGTAGGGGTTCTGTCCTGGACAGATGGTTCCAGAGATTCCTCATCTTTATCGGATCAGTTCTAATGGTGGAATACCAGAGGAGGAAGAATGATAAAAGTGACAGTCTTACTTTGAAGGGACAGGCTCAGTGAGGGCTTCATCCTTTAGGACTCATGGCTTAGTTAGGAGGTGACGTCCTCAGGTTCCCTTTCACGGACAGAGATGTCAGATAACAAAAAGGGTCTCGCCAAGATTCATGTCCTGAGTTTCATATCTGTGCTTTTCATGCTGTCCTTGATAGGTCCGTTTACAGCTGAGGCAAAAATATTTGATTAAAAAAAGAGATGGGGAATATGGGAACATCTTCTGGCCATTTTAAACCTCCTTGCAGGGTCGGCTGCAGGTGACTTGCAGTAAAGAGCTGAGCTGAATGTGATACGAGAGAGAATATCAGGGCCCCAGGAAGTTCTGTACGGAGTGAAAGCCATTCTGTTCAGACATGTCTGGAGAGCTGGTACAATAGTGCTTTCAAGGAACAAAGAGTCAAAGCCAGTGTGTATGATAATATCGGCTGCAGTTTGCACCATTTATGCATTGCTGCTGGCCTTCAGACTGACACACCGAACGTACGGGCTGGAGACTCAGTCCTGCCATCGCCGTGTCTGTCCTTATTAGTGTACGGGTGGAATCAAGGAACACTGATTATCTTTCAGCCACCGGGGGATGAGTCAGTTAAGTACAGCCTTCACTGCCACATGATCACCGAGGAGGAATTATGGGATATTTAATGCAGTTTTAAGTCTAATGTTGTCACCTGAGGGGGGACGGAGGAGTGGGGGGGTGTGAAGTATTCTCAGTTCACCTTAAAGTATTGCACGCGTCCCAGAATCCATCACTCTCGCTTTGCTATTATCCACATTATTATTCTGAATTCGGTTCTCAGCTTTCAGAAGCCGGTGAGGCAGGAGACAGGGCTCGGGTCAGAGGAGGAACAGGTGACTAACGCCCTGCCTCTCTACGGGACGTCCTGACTGGCTGGCCTGACAGCGCGTGAAATAAAGTTTATGTTCCCCTGCCATGCAGTCTGACAGAACGGACTGTGACTCATCGTCTCAGAGGAAGCCTCTCCTCTCATTACTGCAGAGCTGTTAATGCGCAGACAGGTGATGCTGATTGGCAGGCGCAGCACACATTTGCAGTGTATGTGTCCGTATTGCATTTTACAAAGCGCTGTCTTACTGCACGTATGTGGAGACCAGGTGAACATTTTCTGCCTGGCAACAAAAACAACAACAACAACAACAACAACAATAATAATAATAATAATAACAACAATTTTAGACCTTGTGAATATATATAGAGCCAGTGAAAAACTTTCCTAAATCTAAATGCTGAAGGGTTTTCATTCTCACATGCTGATAAATAGCCGGTAGCAGCCTGACTCTGGTGTAAAACCAGCCTGCTCGTAGACTTCTGGCACCACGCCTATTTCACACGGCAGACCTGAACATTGCAGTGTGCTGTAGGCCTGCAAAGAGCTCCTTCCAGCATTTCATTTCTGTGCAACCTGATGACATACCTTACAGCTCTTCCCTGAGATGAAAAGCACCTTATAGCTCCTCCCTAAGATGAAAAGCCCCTTACAGCTCCTCCCTAAGATGAAAAGCACCTTACTGCTCTTCCCTAAGGTGAAAAGCACCTTACTGCTCTTCCTTAAGATAAAAAGCACCTTACAGCTCCTCCCTAAGATGAAAAGCACCTTACTGCTCTTCCCTAAGGTGAAAAGCACCTTACTGCTCTTCCTTAAGATGAAAAGCACCTTACAGCTCCTCCCTAAGATGAAAAGCACCTTACAGCTCCTCCCTAAGATGAAAAGCACCTTACTGCTCTTCCCTAAGGTGAAAAGCACCTTACTGCTCTTCCTTAAGATAAAAAGCACCTTACAGCTCCTCCCTAAGATGAAAAGCACCTTACTGCTCTTCCCTAAGGTGAAAAGCACCTTACTGCTCTTCCTTAAGATGAAAAGCACCTTACAGCTCCTCCCTAAGATGAAAAGCACCTTACTGCTCTTCCCTAAGGTGAAAAGCACCTTACTGCTCTTCCTTAAGATGAAAAGCACCTTACTGCTCTTCCCTAAGCTGAAAAGCAGACTGGGGTTTAATACAGTTTTTTAAACCCATCTTTTCCTTGATTAATTCCAGAACAATTTATTTCCTAAATAAAATAATGTGGCACTGCACCTGCGATTGAAATCAAATCTGTCTGAGAATTTTCCCTCTGAGGAAACTGGGGCAATCCATCACACAGTGCGGAAATGGAGGGACTTATTGTTCATTTGATTATGTTTAATCACTTTAAAAACATTCAGTATGGTTGGAGTTGGAGTGTTCGCAAAAACAATGGTGCAGCAGTGCAAGTTTAAACATTAGATAAGGAGTTTATATGTAACATAGTAGATTAAACTGTATATTTTATGGAGATTATTATTATTATTATTATTATTATTATTGTCCTTATCAAAGATTTAAATGCTACTGTCATTAATCACCTCCAGGCAGCCATTTTGGACCAGTATTCCCACACCACTGCTGAGGTGGAGGCGGAGATGTTTAAATCATGCTTTAAAATAGGCCAACACCGTACCCCATGAACATGTTGTGTGTAGTCGAGCTGTGGGTGGAGAGAAATAGAATTTTTTTTAAAACTACCTTGCAGTAAGTTGCAGTACTAAGTTATAAAATGCTTGAACTCTGATATGAAGGTAAGGTGTATATTATTAGACATCAGATAACAGGTATCTACGTTTATGAATCAGCTGTGTTTGGTTTTACAGCTAACTTTTTGTAAATATTTTTTGTGCCGTGGCCAAGCTGTGGAGAATAACATTAGCTTTTTATTCATTTAAACATGATGAAACAAGACATAAGACAACACATTTCCTTCGCCGGGGGAATGCAGAAATATGCCTGGTTCCTGAAATAGTTGTGCTTCACTGCTCCGGGCTGCCCTCAGCCTGCATAGAGTGCCACTGATCTAGGATCAGTGTTCCCCTGTTCATATCCTGGACATATCCATTATGAGAATAAATGTCAAACAGATTCTAGACCAGCTTTCCTGCTCTTTGTGAACGTGTGCCTGAGATCTTTCCGAAAGCCTGTAGATAGTTAAAGGTCCAGGTGTCTTGCTTTAAAGTTTGTAAAACCCTTCAGGTGATACAGGGAGGCAGGCAGGTAATAATGCATCTCTCCTCACACCAAGCTTGAGTGCTTCGGTTAACATGCAGATGGTCTAGCTGGCTGTTAGTGAAAAACATTCTCTGTTCTCCTTGAGTAAATGATTCTCTGTGGATGCTTTATCACCTCAGTAATAGACTTACTCTTATCACCTCTCACTGCGTCCCCCACCCAGCCCCCCTGAGATGGGATGCCCGAATGCTGATTCGCACACAGTTCTGGGGTATCAGTATGCACCCCAACAATGTTTACTCACTGCCAAACGTGGAAGAATTTCATTTTCCTCGTGGGAAGATAAGCGCTCTTCGACAGACAGTGTGTTCTTATGCTGCCATAAATTTGAATATGCAGATTGTTTTTGCTTGTTTCACTGTGTGTCTGCAGGACAGCATGTTGTTTGGGTCGGAGAGTGTCTCCGATGTTTGGCTGATGCTGGGCGTGAGCTGCTCAGGATCTGTATCTGGTCATGAACAGCAGATGTTCTTGACTGCCTCTCTGGGTGTTTGCCAGGAAACGGACCCCTGCACATGCAGCAGTCCTGCTGAGGGACTGTAACAGGAGGCTGAGGATAGTTCTGTTTCATTTATATATTTACTCCAGGGGATTTAGGAGCTTTCTGTGCACAGTGTATTCTTTGATCTTTTTAGGTCAGCCGTGCTGTGTGGGCTTCATGGATGTGTGGTCGTGGCACATGCATGATGTGAAGGTCACATGGTTGCAGTGCACCCTGGGAAAGCAGATGGAACTGTTTGGCACCTGTCCTTTCAGTCATGCCCATCGCAGTGGTCATTTGGATGACTGCTCTAAAGGTTACATTTCATTTCACTTGCATTGATAGCCCAGGGAACAGGCTCCAGGACAGTGGGCTTTGGGTTGGGTTTTTTCCTTGTGCAATAAAACGCTGAGTGAAACTGAGAATATTCTGGTTTTGGTCTCATTCAGGACCCAGTCACCCCAGGTATATTGATATTGGGAGTACAGTTTTATTCTAGCCAGTTGATTGCTGCAGTTTGTGTTCTCTGGGGAGTATAACAAGAGATTTGATTTGAAGCTGGCGTATAAAATCTCAGACCATAACTGCCCGAGAAAGATGTCTGTAAGAAATCCAGTGCTAGGCTAGAATGGATTTTATGGATGTGAACTTGTAAAAACCTGAAGCCTGTGTTCAGTCAACAATGTCTTTAAGTGGGAAGACGTGGTATGGTGTGTAGGGCAGCAAACTCTTGAGCTGTATGTGAACCTTAAATTTTAATCTTTATGGCACAATTAAAATTTTAAACTTTCCCTGAACTTTGAACCATAAGCCTGAGGGTTTAAAAAAAAAAACTATTATTTATAAATATTTTTTTATTTAGGTACAGTAAGTGCATTTATTAAAAATGCATCTCTAAATATTTTTTTTTTCCTATGGCTGTACTTGCCCATCTGTTTAAAAACAAAAGGAAAAGGCCGTTGTATTTATAAATCCAAATGTAATTCCCACGGATCCATTGAGTGATGCTTTATGAATAAATGTGCACTGCAGTCTCTTCTGAAGTAGCTCACCAGGTCCCTGTAATACTGCATCTGCACAGTCTGCAATAATAACTGCAGGAGCTGAAACACTTAGAGAAGAGGCTCAGAAAGTGTTATAACTCTGTCTATGTCCAATATTTAAATTTATCAGTGAGAATGTTTTATTGTGTAGGTTTAATTTTTTTCAGTGATTATCCCAAGTTCCATTTCCTGTGTTTAACATTCACCATTTTTATTATTATCAAGACTGGGTTTTTATTCGGAATTTTAAGCTATTTCCTTACTTGTAAAAAAAAGCTGTTTACATTTGTATTGCTACTAAAAAAAGTGCTGATGCAGTGCTTATCCCGCCAGGCTGTGTACAATTGGAACTTTGTTGGATCATGGCCAGGATTACTCCCTCTTTCGCCTTAGCACTTGATTGATGGATGAAGGTCTGTAAGGAAGACGATGCTGTCTGCTTTCACTACAGGAAGGGGGGGTGTGTGTGTGTGGGGGGTGGGGGGGTTGTTATAACTTGACATTATTTTATTATTGATGTCTTCAAAGGAAAATGATTTTAATCATTAAAAAGTGACTCACTGGAATGATACTCATACCATTCTGTCTTTCTGAAACATCATTTACATCATGCATTTTATTATTAAAGGCTGTGATTCACATTGTCTGATGTGATAACTGACGTTGCTTCAGGCCACATGTGCAGTGAAAAACTATTAAAAGTTTTTTTTGCCCTGAATGGATTATTTTTGCTCTTTTTTCACAGGATGAAAAGAACCAGGTCCTGATGACAAATGCTTGGTTGCAGCTGGTGAGTGACAGATCTTCCTGAGAATCAACTATGAGATTTTAAATTTTCATTTATTTTATTTTATTTTTTCAGACTGGTATATGTGAGGAAAAACTACATTTCTGCAGCCTGCAGTAGATGGTCTGTATTACGCTGATCTTAATTACCAGCTGCAGTACAGCACACTGGGGAAATCAGAGCAGTGATGACTTTAAATCAGAATCAGCAGTGAAATTCCCTGCTGGTCCATCATCTCCAGCCATGGGAGTTTTAGAACTGCCGATTCACATAATTACATAAAGAAACATGTTGCGTTTGTGTGATTAGCTGCGTGGGGAGGTTAGATACTGTATGTGTGTTTGTGTGATTGGCTGCGTGGGGAGGTTAGATACTGTATGTGTGTTTGTGTGATTGGCTGAGTGGGGAGGTTAGAGTACTGTGTGTGTTTGTGTGATTGGCTGAGGGGGGAGGTTAGAGTATGCAGTGGGGATGCAGGCCAATGAGGTGAGAGGTTCACTGAAGACTGGTGTTCTGGGTTAAGTGTGATGCCGTTATGTAGATGTTAATTGGCTCTTATTCTCTCGTCACGTTGCAGTTGCACAGGTAATTACAGGATTAAGATGAATCTCCATTATTTACTGGAGTGTTTTGCAGCACAGGGAGACGTTTTCACTCGGGGAGTGATCGGTTAGCTGATTGGGCGTGTAATTCGATTTCCCCGTTCCCACGACTCCATCAGTAACCCCGCGTCGGCCGGGCCCGGCATCGGGTCAGGGAGTAACCGCCGGCCGGTATTGGACCTGTCAGCACCGCTCCAAGGCAGACAAGGTTGAGACTGGCTTTAGGTTTGCACCAGTCGATTATAAAAGGGTCCGGTAATCGAGCCATCCTTTCTCATTCGCTGAAAGTGTATCGCAGCTTGAGTGGAACGTGAACATCCTGTTAATGGTCACGTAACCGTGGTGACCGAGCTCCTCTGGCTCCCAGGAGTCATTGCGCCTCCACGGTCCCCTCCTCCCCAATCAGTCGCCTCCTCTGTCGCCTCCTTACCTTACAGGCCTTAATGCTCAATCCCAGTTTGTTTCTCAGATCCGATCTGATTTTTTTTGCATTGGCTGTTCGCGTTCATGTCTGCAAGTGACTGATATCTGACATAAGTGTGAACAGACCTCTGTCCTGAAAGAACCTGCACGCTCGCATTAACAACAAAAAAAGAAAAGACACGTAACACCGTTATCCTCCAGTGAGCTGTGGTGGACACTGAGGCCGTGTACGGGACAGCTTACCTCCCTTACGAGATGAAGGCTGATCTGTGCGAGTGTGTGCTCAGCCAAGCCTCTCTGACAGACCGGCAGTTAACTGCAGCGGCTTCAGCGGTAGAAGGGCTGCCACTGCTCTTGGCCTGATCAGCCACACATCAATAATCAGTCAAGTTCACCAGGACCCTGCTCCTAATCAAATACATTCTGTGAAAATGCAGTATATTTAAAAATCAATAAACAAATACATCAGAGGTGAAAATATTGTGCCTACTTTTTTTGACTGCCAAAACCTTCACAGCATAAGAACCAGTTCTGACATAGTAAGTTTTACACTGATAAAATATCTTTTATCCTGCGACTCATTTGAACTGGATTGAATTAACACTGAATATTCTACTGTGATACTTATGCCAAGGATTCTACCTATACTATGTGTAAATCTGAATTGAAACGTGTCTTAAGATGTCCTTAAGCATTTCATAAGCGTGTCTGGTGTATATATTTACACATTTGCATGTGACATATTGTTAGCACTGAAACTTTTTTTTAATGCTCATTCAAACATTAAGACTATATAACTATTGAGCTATGGATATTTACCTCCAAAAATTCAGTTTCATTTTCATTATAATTTGTTTTATATTTTAGGCCATCAGTTAACAGCTGATCACTGGCTCTCCAGAAGGTTGCAATGTCATTGTCCTCTGGCGTGCGTAAATATTACTGCTGCTCAAATTGGATTTAATGCGTTCCCAACATCATTCCAATTAGCGTGAGTTAGTTCTGATGGATTTGTGGTGTGAATCCTGACCGATAGACGCTCTGAGACTAACTGCCGCCGCAGCGAAGCGGCGTGATTGGCTAACGCAGAGGGTGAGAACGTGATGATGACTCAATCAGGGGCCGGCCCAGGCGTGATTAACTGAGCGGACTGACTGCATTTTTATTCTGCGCAATAAAACTCCACTTTCCCCCCCACATGCTCTCCAGTGTTAATGGTGGTTTGGCCATCGTTAATGACTGAGCCAGTCCCTCTACGCTTACACCGGTGGAGACTGTGGATGTTGGTGCTTTATTACTGACACCCTCTTCGCCCGTTCTCTCGCCGACAGCACTGGACCGACATTTACCTCAACTGGAATCCGGACAACTATCCAGGTGTACAAAACCTGCGCTTCCCCTCCAATCAGATCTGGGTGCCTGACATTCTGCTCTACAACAGGTAAGGCAACCCTACGACTGGTACTGCTTCCCCATTATGTATTCAACGTAATCTCTTGAATCTCGGCAGGTAGTGTGACGAGCATTCTGAAGTTGATATTTTAGTTTTCTGCCAGAGAAATCAAGCGTCGTGATTGTATCTTTCACGGGGAGTCAGCTTCACAATGTAACCAGAGACCACAAAAATCAAAAAACCGCAAATCCCTTGTGTGCCTCTGACAGAGACGCAGTGAAGTATTCTGGGAAAATAGTAAACGCATTTTAACATTCCCTTGGTGAACCTGTGTTTGTCTCATTTTTAGATGCTCCTGGCTTCAATCAAAATCGAACATGACAAAGCCACTTTGTTCTTAAGCGGTGGCAAATTATTCTGGAATAGTGTGATTTGTTTTGTTTTGTTTTGCTTCTCTAGCTCTGCCTCTTAAGATAACTCATGGTTTTGTTTTAATACTTGAGCATTCTGAGCAGTGGAAAGATCACTTACAGCATGGATGCTCAAATCTGGCCCTTGAATCCAAATCCAGCCCTGGTTTTCTTTTCTCTCTGGTAATTAACAATTTGTGCTACTGATTGGCTAAACTATCTTCACACCTGACTCCCAGGTAAAGGGAGGGTGGAAATCCAGCAGTCCTCTAAAACCGTGTCCAAAAAAGTGTCTGTTCCTTATGGGTTTGGCAGGTGAACAGAACACAATGCAAGGTTCTCTGCAGAGCAGCAATATTCGCACAAACATACTGGAATACTAAGTGTACGCTGGTGCCAGGATAACTACATTGCATAAATGTTGCATAAATGTTCCTCCACATGACACTTGCTGGAATAATGCATTCCACGCCCCCTCCTTGCTCCGGACGTTATCGAGGCGCGCAGCCTGATCAAAAGCGCTGCAAATCCAGATTTATTACAGACTCAATTCACCTTGAAGCTGATTTAGAAATCTGAAGTGAAATTCGAGACTGGAGGAGAGGCCTCTTTTGTTCTCTTTTTGTTCTCTTTATGGCAAAAGGATGAAAGCTCTAAGGTTTCCTCTCTCTAATGGAATGAGACACAACATTAAGCAGTTTTATATTCAGAATAAAAGATGAATAATATTGTAGTCCAACAGGGCAGAACAAAAATGCTATTAATGGCTTATATTAAGATGCGAGCGGAAAGGTTTTTTTAATTCATTAAATCATTCAGCTAAGTTCCGTGAGTGTGAAGTAGACGAGAACACAATGTCACATGACCTACTTCTCCATACGTAGGGCATCGGGTTTGCATCAAAAAATATTTCAAATTATTTTTGCAACATAAATTGTGAAATGGTTTAGTGGTTTCTTGTTTTATCCCTTATAGTGCATGTACTGTATGCTTTATGATGAGGAAAATTAATTACTTGTATTGGTGTAATAATATTATATAAATCAAGGTGATTATGGCTTTGTTACAGACAATTTATGAGGCTTCTCATATAGTGCATACGATTGGATGTGCAGGTCGGTGTGGTTTTGGTTGTCAAGACCGCATGTTTGTTTGTACTCTCCAGAACATATAGAAGATGTTGCAGTGATGATGCTTGCCTAAAATATGATGGGTTTCACAGTAAAGTGTCCAGTATTAATTCAGCTCTAACAGAGTACATGAGTCCAAAAGGGATCATATGTACTCTGTAAGAGTTGATTTAACACATCATTTTACTGTGTATTCCAAATAGGAAGAAAATAAAAAAGTTGGATAAAAATGGGTTAAGTTTGCAACATCATCACCATTGTTTGAAGTTGATTCAGTTGGTTGTTCTGAAATCCAAAGGAGTCACTCTGAAAAGCTTGTGCTGAAAAAGCAACAAGTTTCTCTGAGGAACAGAATTTTACACAAACTCTATTAGTGTCTCAATCACAAGTCCGTTCCGTTTGCTTCCATCCTCAGGAAACGTTAAATTTATTACTACATTTTATTACAGAAATACAGCACATTTTTCTAATGTAATTATGTGACCTGGCAGAGAGATGACGCTTGTAAACAAATACCTTTGCCATTGCCTCTGGCAGCCATTGATTTATGAGCTGTCCTACTTGGCAGAGGACACGTTAGATGCCGCCCGCAGATTTGGCTGAATTAATGCGTTTCTTACTTCCTGTTTTAATGAGCATGCCTTGAAAGGTCATAAGGTCATGCGGGCGAAACATGCCTTTGCAGACAGCTGGCTTACATAAAGTACAAAATGAAAAACTCCACATCTTAGCGTGTAACATTAGCCATTACACAGTGCTGTCATGGTTACATACAGTAGCAGGCCCAGACAGCCTGTAGCAGGATGCGTCTTATGGAACACAAAGCATCGTCATGGTGATAAAACTCAGGGGTTTTCCGGGATAGAAGAATCTTTGGCATGCGCAAAAGCAAAATTTTCTTGTGCCAAAGCAGGGAAAAAGATAAAAATTACAGTTAGAATATGACTCGTTTGGGGGCTAAATTAATCCTGGCCAAGTGATGGGGAGCACTGAAGACCCTTTTCATGGAGAAACCCTGAAGCAGGAATCCGCTCTGAAAGAGGAGACAGGTCAAGTATTAATTTTAGATCAAATCAGTGAATATAAACGAAGGCCAGCGGGCAGAGGAGAGAGCATGAATGCCAGACTCCTTACAGACGCGTGGAGGAACCCCACGGATTCACAGCTGATTAAACCGTCGCCGATCACACCCTTTCAATGCACTCCGGAATTAATATCTGTATTGATAATTAAGGAAACTGACTGAAAACAGGAAGAGACCAATAATCAGTTTAAGGGGAAGTTTTCAGCTCATCTACCACCTCCAATTGGCAATCTTTTGTCTTATTTTGCAAGAAAAGTAATCAGAATAAGATTTTCCACCCATTATCTATAACCGCTTATCCTCAGCAGGGTCATGGTGAGTGCTGGAGCCAATCCCAGCATGCTTTGGGTGAGCATGCTGGGATTGGTCTACAAAGTATTTTTTGGGTTTTTGCAGTGGAGATGCGGAGGACAGATGTGGATTCAAACGCAGGCTTTAAAAAAGTAACGCTAATAAAACCGTCCCATTAACAGCCCCCCCCCCCCCCCCCCACTCGGGAGGACAGATGACCGCACAGCTGGTGCTGTCCCCGTGTCCTCATGTAGCCCTGCGGCGCTAGCCCGTTAGCTTCGCTGCTGCACGCCCTCCGTCTTCATTTTCCACATCATAACTGCATCGACCGCAACAGTGTGGGTCTCACGCTATTTAAACATAAAAAAAATCATTACTAATTTGCCTTCTATTTAGTATTGAACGTGTATATCTGATTTTGAGTTTGGGATAAATATTGACACAGATGAGGAGAAGTTTTCTGAATAAAAAGGTGGATATGTGGGGGGGGGGGGCTGGCTGTACAGGGTGTCACGGCCCTTTATCTTTTTTCAAGTTTTAAAGAAAAGTGTCGTGCGGACATCATACTGATGACATTTTCCATATTCAGGTTGTGTAAGGAGTTCAGGAGTTCAACCACCTTGGTTTCATTTTTCCATCTGTTCCATCCTGTGCTATTGTTAAGATATGACTTCTGTAGATTGAGTTTATGTTTAGGAGCAAAGCTTAGGT